>JAZKJV010007379.1:0-63972 GCA_037367405.1 Ottelia alismoides | reverse complement strand
GCATTCCGGAATGTCGGCAATGAACTCTCCCATTTCGATCAGACCCTCGAGCTGGCAAGCGCCACCCGTGAAGACCAGGCCTGAGCCGATTTCGTTGACTAGACCCGAGCGACGGATCTCATGCCAAATGAGTCCAAAGTTTCTTCGGCGCGAGGCTCGATGACCTCGCAAAGATCGCGGCGAAGCAGCGCGCGCGGCTTGCGGCCGCCTACGCCTTCGACCTCGATCGTTTCATTCGCGTCGACCAGGTCCGCGATCGCGCAGCCATGCTGACGCTTCACTTTCTCGGCCGAGCTTTGCGGTGTGCGCAGGCCCATGGCGATGTCTTGCGTGAAATGCTGGCCGCCGACCGGCACGGTCGCGGTGTGCGCGACGGAGCCGGCAACATAAGTGATGATATCGCTGGTACCGCCGCCCATATCGATCACGGCGGCGCCAAGCTTCTTCTCGTCTTCGCTCAGAACCGCCAGCGAAGCCGCGAGCTGTTGCAGGACGAGGGCCCGGACTTTGAGGCCCGCCTTCTCTGCGCACTTGACGATGTTTTGCAGAGCCGTGTTGCCCGCGGTGACGATGTGCACGTTGGCTTCGAGGCGCACTCCCGACATGCCGATCGGATCGAAAATGCGGCTTGATCATCGAGTTTGAATTCACGTGGCAGAACGTGCAGCACCTCGCGATCGGCCGGAACCGCGACCGCCTTGGCGGCCTCGATCACGCGTTCGATATCGTCGGCTTTGACTTCTTTGTTGCGAATCGCAACCATACCGCGGGAATCAAACGACTTCACATGCGTGCCGCCGATGGCGACATAACTTCCTCTATAGAATGGCCCGACATCAGTTCCGCTTCTTCGCGGGCTTTGGCGATCGCTTCGATCGTCGCTTCGACATTGACAACGACCCCTTGGCGAAGCCCCGTGTTCGGAGCCGTTCCGAGGCCGACGATGTCAACCGTGATTTCGGGTTGCGCGCCCGGTGCCGCCGGCACTTCCGCCTTCAGCGCGCCGATCACCAACGAGACCTTGGTGGACCCGATGTCGAGACAGCAATGACGTTGTGTTTTTTGGGTGTCCTCGCCGCATTACGCGGCTGGGATTTCTGATTAGGCGTGTTCGTCATCCTTAACCTCGAACGCTAGTGGACTTTCAGCGTATGGGTGGTAAACCCGTTTTGTTCGTCCCTTTTGTCGTCTGCTTGTCGCCGCCTGCTAATCATTAAGCATGCATAAACACGACCTAGGTCCCGTTAATCATCAGTACTTCCAAGCAATTGGGCCGACGATTTGCGGTGTACCTACACCAAAGGCTACGGACCCTTACGCAACCTGACAAGAACTTTCTTAGAGAAACTCGCATCAATGACGCGACCTTTAAGGTTGTTCGCCGAGAGATAGTTGAGCACCTGGGCGACTCGCATCGACTTCAGGTCATGCGCTCTTCGCCCAATTTCACTTCCACTTTGGGTTGGAGCAGAGTGAGCGTGTAGCCGTCGTCGCTCGACCAGCCCACTTCGGAGATATTGTGAACGCCCATCGGCCCCTGTTCGGCGAGCGCATGATGAAACGGACGGCTTCGAGGCGGCGGTTGATTTCACGCGCGTAAATCTCGCCACGCAACAGGGGAACATCCGGCAAAGCGGCGGCCGGCTGCCTTCCGAGCAGCGCTCCGTCTTCGGCGACAGGATAAAACTCATTCTGTTTACTAACGTAAACCAGCACGATGGCCTTCGAGCGCACCAGCACCCGGACTTGGTTCGGCAGAACACGCGAGATCAAGACATCTTTGACCCATTATCGCGGGCGATCGACGCGCGCATCTGCTTGAGGTCGATTTCCCAGATGCGCTTACCGTGCAGATCCTTGAGGGCGGATTCCAAACGAGCTTGCAGATTCTTTTCAGCAAGGCTCTGGCTCGGTGGTCGTCCCGATTCGGCCGCGGGCGAGATCAATTCCACGGGAATGCCACGCACCTCGAAGAGGCCGACATGATAGAGGAGGGCGAAGATCGCGCCCGCACCGAAAACAAAAGCGACAGTGAAGAACGTCAGAAAGCGTAAACGGACGCATAGGCAATTCGGTCCGAGTTGGGGGTTTGTCGTTTCGGTCCCGTTACTGGGGCCGAGACCGCATGAGACTTAAATCCGGCCATTCCTGACACGAGAGTATAGTCAAACACCCCGGCGTTGGACAGCGGGTGGTCCGATCCCGGTCCTTCGTCGTGGACTCACCACTCGCCGGAGATATACGACTTCGGTTTTAAGCTGGACGCCGGTTTGGGCGAGCACCGTTTTTTTGACGTGCTCAATGACGGCGTGAAATCTCAGCGGCTTTGGCTCCGCCGATGTTGACGATGAAGTTGGCGTGCTTCGGTGAAACCTGCGCGCCACCCACCGTGGTATCCTTTCAACCCGCAATCCTGGATGAGCTTGCCGGATTTATAGCCAGGAGGATTTACGAAGACCGAACCGCAACTCGGAAGTTCGAGCGGCTGTTTTGAAAGACGGATTTGATTCGCTTGGCGCACGCGCACGAGGAATATCGTCAGAAGGCTCAAGGCCCCAGCCGAGCCCCCACTCGAGCGATCACGCCCGGCTGCCAGCCTTCACAGTGCCGATACGCCCACTTCAAATCACCCGCTTCGAAACGCACCAGCTCGCCGCTGGGACGAACGACTTCGACCCATTCGACGATTTCATTGAACTCGCGTGGTACGATGACTTCGCCGACGCCGGCGTTCATCACCACGCCGGCCCTCCGACATCACCGGGCAGTCCGGCGAGAAAAAGCGCGGGCTCGAGCCGATGCCTCAAAAAGACTTTCAAAACTTCCGACTTCGGCGTTCCGGCGAGACAGGTGAGAGCGAGGCGCCCGTCGCGCACCTCGCTTTCGATTCCGCTCATCTTGCCAAGCGCGATCACCGCCCCGCGGATCCCGCGATCGGAGACAAGCACGTTGGTTCCCCACCGAGTACCGTCAACGGCTGACCGTGGTCGGCCACCCATTTGAGAGCGGCGCGAAGCTCATCGACCGTCTTCGGCTGAAAAAGAAAATCAGCCGTGCCACCGACCTGCCACGATGTCAGTACCGAAACCAGATAATCGAGCTCAGGCTGAAGCGCCGTCATTTGCGTGGTCCGCTTTCAAGAATCTGAAGCCCGAGTTTATAAACATCGCAGGCACCCAGCGTGACGAGAACATCACCTTCTTTCAAGGCGGCCCGCAAAACCGCGGCGCGATCCGCGGAGTTCGGCAAATGCTCAACCGACTTCTCTAAAGGATGTGCGCTTGGACCTCACGCGTGAGCCGCTCGAGTTGATGTTGTTGAGCGGAGCCTCGCCGGCGGCGTAGGACATCACAAATGAAAAGCTTGTCGCAATTATTGAAACAAGTCGTGAACTGATCCCAGCACAAAAGAGTGCGCGAATAACGATGCGGCTGAAAGACCGTGACAATACGACGGCCCGGGAACTTTTCACGAAACGCCGAGAGAACCGCTTGCACCTCGGGTCGGGTGATGGCCGTAGTCATCGTAAACCTCAATACCGCAGACGGAACCCTTGTGCTGAAAGCGGCGATCAACACCCGCCGAACGCCGCCAAACCGTCGGCGCAAACCGAGAACGGAAATCCGGCCTCAAGGCCCGCGATCAGAGCCGCCGTCGCATTGAGAGCATTGTGCCGACCCGGAATCTGCAAGCGGAACTCGCCGAGCTTCGAGCCGTCGCGGAAAGACCGAGTAAATCCCCTTCTCGCCTGCGATGCGAACATCGTTGTCGTCGGCAAAACCGTAGTCACGATGCGCTTACCGTAATCTTTGAAAGTTCTCGCGCACCGCCGGGTCATCACCGCAAACGATCGCAAGACCAAAGAACGGCACCCGCATCGCGAAATCAAAAAAGGCCTTCTTCAACTGCGGAACCGTCCCGTAATAGTCGAGGTGATCGTTGTCGATATTGGTGACGATCACGATTTCGGGGGAGAGGCGCGAAAAGCTGCCGTCGCTCTCGTCAGCTTCCGCGATCAGCCACTCGCCTTGGCCGAGAAGGGCCGTTGATTTGATCATGTCGAGCCGGCCGCCGACGACGATCGTCGGTTCGGCTTGTGCTTGCAGAAACACCGCAGCGGTCATCGAGGTCGTGGTGGTTTTACCGTGCGAACCACCGACGGCCACACCGCGTTCAACGCATGATTTCAGCCAGCGCTTCCGCGCGAGGAATAAGCGGGATTTTCAGGCGGCGCGGCCTCGGCGAATTCCGGATTTTCGGGCTTCACGGCACTCGAGTACACGACGACTTCGGCGTCGGCGACGTTCGCGGCCGAATGACCGACTTTGATGTCGATGCCTAAGGCCTTGAGTCTTTGCGTCTGCGCGTCTCGCTCAAATCGCTACCCGAGACCCAGCCCCCATATTCTTGAGGAGCTCGGCGAGCCGCCACATGCCGATTCCGCCGACACCGATAAAATGAACTTTTGCCTTTGCCAGGGCATGCTTCTTCCTTCTGCTTGTTCTAATGGCAAAATTGCCGACGTTGACGACGTGGGTTTTAAGTTCCCTCGAGCAGGCGATCGACGATCTTTTCGGCGGCGGTCGGAAAATTGGAACTGCCGCACCTTTTCTTCCATGCGCGCGATCTGCGCGCGGTCATCGCGAAATTGCACTAAAATCTCGCGAAAACGGGCCGGTGTCAGTTCATTTTGGGATCGTTTTGCAGGCACAGCATTGCCGCCTGGCCCTTGCCAGGACTTCGGCGTTCTTTCGCTGGTGGTCGTCAGCGGCCGCGGCAGCGGAATGAAAATCGCCGCCTTCTGGCAAGCGCAAATCTCAGCAACCGTGCCGGCGCCCGCCCGGCAAACCACGAGATCCGCCCATGCATAACGTTGATCCATGTCATGCAGATATTCATGAACCTGAAAAGCGGGCGGTGCCCCGCATACGATTCTTTGATCCGAGCGAAATCAAGAGGCCCCGTCTGATGCCGAGCTCGATTCCGGGAAGCCAGCCGCCTTGCTTGACCGCTTCGCGTCACGAGATTATTGATGAAGCGCGCGCCTTGGCTTCCGCCAAAGACCAGAACCCGGAGCGGTCGCTCCCACCCACCGCGGGAGTCGGAACCATGGCCGCCCGAACTGGCAAACCTGAAGCGGTCGTTTTTTCGCGTGAAGATAACGGCCGGCGTCTTCGAAAACGAGAAGACATTCATCCATACAACGCGCCAGCCAACCGGTTCGTTAGACCAGGATACGCGTTCGGTTCCCAAATCAACGACCGGTAACCGAAAAGCGCCGAGACGAAGAGCATCGGGCCCGACGCAAAACCACCCACACCGAGAACGGCGACGGGCTTTAAACGGAAAAGAATCCGGACCGCACTGAGAAATGCCATGGCAGACCCAAGAGCGTCTTGAGTTGCGCCAGACGGCCGACACTCGAATGCAGCTTTCCGACCGCGATCGTGTGCAACGAAAACTTTTCGCGGGGGATGATCTTTTCTTCCAAACCACCCGTCGAGCCGACAAAGTGAACGGCGATATCGGGGATGCAAACGTTCAATGGCGCGGGCGATGGCGACGCCGGGATAAATATGGCCGCCGGTGCCGCCGCCGGCGGGATCACGATGCGTTTCTTATCAGAAGAGGATATCATATACGAGAACCCTATTCTAGGGCGAGGCTCGCGGCCCGTCGCTTCGCGGCCGTGGCTGGCACCGCGGCTGACTTTTGAGAGCCGCCGAACCGTTGATTGCGTTCGACGTTCAGTAAAAGGCCAAACCTGAAACATGTCATTACCAAAGAGCTGCCGGCCCGACGACAAAAACGGCAAGGTCAGACCCTTGGTCGGCAGAAGCCCCATCACTACGCCACAATTGATGAAGACCGAGAGTGCGAACGTCAAGCTCAAGCCCAGCGCGAGCACCTTGGCGAAAACGCTCTCGGCACGCGCCGCCAGCTGCAGTCCCCTTAAGACCAGATACGCATAGAGCGCAAAGACCACCATCACGCCAAAGAAACCCATCTCTTCACCCAAAACCGCCAAGGTAAAGTCGGTGGTGCGCCTCGGGTAAGAAAAAGAGTTTTCCCTGCACCTGGCCGAGACCGGCACCGAAATTCCGCCGCCTTGGAAGCTCAGCATGCTCTGAATCACTTGAAAACCTTTGACCTCGGGATCGGACCACGGATCGAGAAAGGCCATGATGCGCCCCGCCGGTACGGCACCGGCATCACCAAAACGTAAAACGCCGGCCACCGCGACCGTCGCCGCCGCGACCAAATACTTCCAGTTGAGACCGAACGCGAAAGAAATGCCGACGAAACCGCGCAGCAAATGAAAAACGAGCCGAAGTCGGGCTGCCGGAGCACAAGAACGAGCGGCAAACATAAAAGTGCTGCCCGCACCGGCCACTCCCACTTGCCGAGAAACTCGGTCCGCCGCGAAAAATACGTCGCCAGTAAAAGCGAAAGCGAGATCTTGAGGAGCTCCGACGGTTCGAAACACCCACGCCCGGAACTTGCAGCCAGCGCGCGGCCCCACCCGCACGAACTCCGAGCCCCGGCACCATCGCTGCCGCGACTCCCACCGCCCCACCGGCCAAAGAATCCACGAGAACTTCTCGAGCCACCGAAACGGAATCGCCGCAGTCAACATCAACACAGCACCGCGAGAATTGAAAACACCAACTGCCGTTTGAAAAAGTAGAGTGCGTCACCGCGCGACTCGATCGCGAAAATATAGCTCGAGCTGTAACCTGAACGAGGCCGATGCCCATCAACGCCAAGACGACACAAAGAAGTCCACGATCGAGCCGATTCACGATTGACCAACCTTTTCTCTTGCTGAGGTCTCTTTAGATTAAAGGAGGGCTCTCGGAGCGTCGAGGCCAGCTCTACCTTCGGCTGGGCAAGCTTAAAGAATGTGTTCGGGCCCTTGCCCTTTTTTTTCTTGTACTCTATTTCGAGGCTGATCCTTGTCACATTTCTTCTTGTGCTTTTCGTCCGGAGGCTCCCAGAGATCTATACACTTAGGATCGCCGATCACGACTCCGTCGACCTTCTGGTCTGTGATCGGAGTCCGCCCTGGCATTTGCGAAACTTCTCGCATCCAATCGCCCGACGTGTATTCGCGAGCCTTGATTCCGGCAGTTCGATTTAGGAAATCTCCCTCACGAAAAATGGCGCCGCCGCGATCCTCGCGATGTTCTGGAGCTGCGCCATGTCGCCTAGGAACTCGCCTGGGCACCTTGCGGTTTGAACGACTGGCTTTTGTGGGGTTCCAGCAGATGAATTTTCGCTTGTTCATAACCACAGGAACGATGGGGTGAGCCTTCTTCATTTCCTCGGTTGGCGGCATGGCATCGAATTCAATCAAGTCCTTGAGCGCATCCTTATCACCTGGCGGGATGCTCACGTCATTGTCAGACCCTTCTGCTTCGATGGTGGCCTCCATCGACTGGCTCTGTCCTGTTTTCTTTGCCGTTCTCAGCCTGACGATCTTGGTAATGTTTGATTCTATTCAATATCACTTTCGCGGTGGCCATTTGGGCCTGCTCGGAACACTTGGTCCACCCGACTTCTGCTGCCAATGTCGCAACATTACGTTATAGGCCATCAAGTCAGCCGCCGTGGCCGGCTCTGATCTCCAGCCATTGCCATTCGGCACCTGTTTCATCAGCTTCGGCACCTGTTGACGCTTCCATCGTTCACCGTCGGGTATCCGGCTGCTACCCAGTCGGCTTGTGCTTGTTGGGCGTCGGTCAACAAAGTCGAGCCATCATCCCGGCATTGTTCCGAAGTGATCCGGCGGTCGCAGAAAGGTTTTAGAATCCGTAGCGATAGTCGCCGCCTTCAATGACTGGGCTGGCTTCGGTCCAAGGACATTCATCTGCGGCGGACAGGGGCTCCTTCCAAAGGCGGTGGCTTCACAGGCTTTGATTTCTGAGGCGGCGCCACGACCTTCGGAAACGGGACCTTTGGTGGGATTAGGCCACGCTCGGAGCCGTGATTTCCAATCTCCGCGGGTTGACCAACGTCAGGAGTCAAGACTTGCGCGTGCGACGTCACAATTCCCAAAAGAAGTACAAGACTAGAAATAGTTTCCCAGTAATCTCGACAAAACATCATTCGGAACATCTTTCGGCCAAGCGACCAGAATTTATAAGGCCAGGAATTTCCGATGAAAATTCAGCACACGAGACGAAAAATCACGGCACCGGAAGAATCTCTCGGTCCGCAGAATTCTAAATTGAATCCTGTCTAACTCCGCTGCTACCTTCCCCGACCCTAAGTCGTAAGCAAACGGAGGTTCTCAATGAAACTTGTCACAAATAATTTCGTCGCCGCTCTGTTGACCGTCGCCAGCCTTACCGCTCACGGTGCCGCTCAGGATTTCGTCGGAACTTGGCAGAACAATGACCCGAACGCCAACGGCATCGTTAAAATCGTGATCGATCCGAGCCACCACGTCCGTGCCTACGGCGCTTGCTCGCCGAACCCTTGCGATTACGGCGCGGTCGACTTCTCAACCTACGGCCAGGACGTCAGTGATACCATTCACCGCCTCGGCACCGGGCACTGGACCTTTAATTTCAAGGAAGTTCTCGTGACCGTGAAACTCACCGGCCCGCGTGTCTTGAAGATCGAAGAGTTCAACCGCTTCACTGACTCGAGCGGCCGCCAGAACACTGGATGAACTGGCACGTTCAAGAAAGTTTCTGACTCGTTTCAGTGATCGCTAGACTGTCTAGGGCGTGTGTCCAGAAGCGGACACTCATCATTCAATGGGGCGCGCCGCCCTTCCCATCAGCGGTGGACACGCCAATTTTAGACAACTGCTGGCCCACTAGAGTTTCAAACGCGGCCTTGCAAACTCGATAGCGTTTTGTACTTCGCACGGACTTTGTCTTTCTCGCTCGTGGACATTTTGAGGGTCTCTTTAGAGAAATGCCCCGCTACCTTACCAAGCCGGTTTTCGACAACACTCGAGAGCAGCGGCAGATTCGCATCGGTTGGTTTTGTATCGCAGATCAGTTCGTTTATTGTGAACAACACCTTTTTTCCCGAGCCTTGTTGGCGCCGATGCCAAAACCGTTGCCGCTGATCGCCATTTGCTTTTGAAATTTTTATGTAAAAAGGTTCCTGACCGGCAACCGTCACGCGGTAATGGTATAAGAGGCCTGTGCCGCTTTCGTCGCGCTGGAATTTACAAAATGAGACCCGGGTCCCCGCGAAATCCAGAATCCCTGCTTCGATTCATCTGGCACCGCCGTCATGCCGTTAAAAAGCGTGGTCGACGGTCCCTCCGACAGCGGTGCGATATTGTAGTGACAGCTCTGCAACTCCTCGAGAGTCGCCGCGCGTGCCCGCGTGCCAACAAAAACCGGAATGAAATAGGAAATCAAAATCAGCATTTTCATAATCGAAAGCATGTCGCACTTTTATTGGGCAGGCAGCAACTCCCGCCTCCATCGCCCCAATCCTAGACGAAAGCAGGGAAGCCTAGACGCAAATTAAAACGGCCGCCTCGAGGGGCAGCCGCAAAGTGAGGCTAACGAAGGATCAGGACTTACTGCAGCTCGCTCGGGTGCGTGATCGCGCGCAGAACCGCACTCGAGATATCCATATCGCCCACCGCCATCAGAGATATGGACTTCTTTAAAGGTCGGAACAACTCCCAGCAGCTCGGCCGCCGTCGAAGGCGAGGTCGTGCCCGGCGCATAGACCTTCTCGCCCACCATCGGCATCAAGGCTGCGCAGAACAACGAGAGCCAGAGCTTCGTCGAACGAGAAGACTTTGTCGTTCGCACCAATCGTGATGCCTTGGCCGACGGTCTTCGTGGCGTAGTTGATCACTTTGATCATGGTGTTCGGACGATTGATCGCATAGGTGTTGTTCGCAGCCACCGGACGGATCAAGCGCATCGGACCGCTCGTGACAGTCGCAGCACCTTCCGAGGCCGGACAACCCGCTGCAGCGGTATCGAAGTTCGACCAATCCATTTGCGTCGGACGGCGATAGTAGGTCTCACCCGATTTCTTGTACGCGCACTGGAAGACGTTGTTGATGTCCATCCACAACTGGTTGCTATTCAAGTAGCTACCGTTGAAGGTCTGACCCAGAGCCGTCGCGAACTGACCACCGCGCTTACCACCAAGAGTGCTGAACAAGGTCTGATAAGACGAAGCGTGCGGATCATTGAGGTTGTAAGGCGGCTGGCTGAGCGTCGGCTCGGCCGCGTCGTCCTCAAGCGTGCAAGTCTTTCGGATCTTTCAGGGTCGTCGTTCCGCGGTGTAGCAATCGCAGTAGCCGTTGCCATCGACGTCATCGCAGAAGGGATCGAACTTCGCGTTCCACTCTGGGTTGGCGACCTGAACACCGAAGATCGGAGCAAAAGCCGACGCAGGCGCAACTGCTTTACAGCTTGCCGGCGGCGTGCCCGACGCGCAGTGAGCATGGGTCGTACCGATTGTGCCGTTCAATGCTTGCTCCATGACCGACGGCTTGATCCAGAGCTGCATATTGTCCCAGCTGCAACTGCTTGCACAGGTGCTCCAGTCTTGCCAATTGATCATTTGGTCCGGAGTCTCCGTGCTTCCTGACTTCTTGATTCCCAAGAGAGTGGCTTTCATGCTGTCGCGAGATGACGCCATCCAACCCATGCCCGAAAGGACAAGGTAATACTTGGTATGTGTCGCATCCCAAGCCGTCGAGGAGCAAAGGTCAATTTTATCCGACGAAGCCGCAAGAAGCGCCTGGGTGATTTCACCGCTCGCACCCGCCGTGGCGAGTTTGGTGGTGCCGTTGATCGTGAACGCCGCGGAGGTCGCGTTTTGATAATAGCAGATCGGCGCGAGGGCGTTGGCGTTCGCGCTTGCGGGATTGCGCATCCCAACCTGTGCGATGTTCCACTCCCAAGTCGTTCCATCGCCGTTGACTTGCTTCATGCTGACTTGCCCGCCGTTGTACATCGTGAAGCTCGAGGCTTGCGCGAAGCTATCCATATTCATGCAATACACGGGAGTCGCCTGCTGCTGAGTGTTGGCTCCCCAGCCGAAATTCAGCATCGCGGTCGCGACCGTTCCATCTTGTGTATTCGAAGTACAGGCGCTGCCGTTGCTGGAGTTGATCTGCCAAATCAGAACCGGAGAGGCGCCACCCGGACGCACCTTCAGACCGGTTTTCGCATCCCGCTAGGGCGAACACACCGCCTTTGCTGTCACCTTGGTAGCCATAGTTCTGGAGCGTGTACGGATAGTCGCTCGGTAAGGTCATCCGGCCGTTCGCATCCGGAACCGCAAGACCGCGCGACGCCAAGTCCGACTGGCTCAAACAGCTGATCGCCGTCTTGTTGTCAAGCTGGCTTTCCTTCGGTTTGCCCGTGTCGGTGTTGGTCATCTTACAGAAGATCGGATAGCCCGTGTTTTGAATCTGAGCGGCATAGTACATCTTCGGACCCGTGGGATTCCAGTCCGAGTGGAAGCCCGAACCGAATACGAAGTCATGAATTTCACTTGCCGACGGAATCTGCTCGAACATTTTAAAAGAGGCATCGTACGAGTAGCTGGCAGCCGCAACACGAGCAGCCGCTTCAGTGGGAGTGTACGAGTTACCCGACATCGAGCAGCTGTTGTTCGACTGCGCGGTAAAGATACCATTGCTAAAAGAGCCCAGCGCCGGCAGGTAACGGTTGCTGCCGCCAGAAATCTGGCCACCGCACATATTGAAGCCGTTGAGAGCTAACTTCATATTCAAGAAGTTCGCGCCTGAGAAAAGCTGGTGGATCTGGGTGAGCGACAGCAAACCGCCACCATAGACCGAGGGGTTCTTGAGATACATGTAGAGACCCATCAAGCCGGCGAAGTTCTTCTTCTGTTGCGCCATCAGATTGCCAAAATAGTCGCGGCAGGCCTGAGTCTGCGTGATCACCGGAGGACCGTTATTGCCGCCGACACGCAATTCGGGTCAGCCGACTGGAGTGCCGTTTGAACTTCTTGGAAGATATTGATCATGTTCACCCGCGGCGGATCGAAGAAATCGCCGCCGTGTTCGCCCAAGGGGTCATTACGGGTTCGGCTCGACGAAGCGGGAAGTAATGACCATGTTCGGCGGGCTCACGCAGAATGCGCCCCGACGTGTTCCAAATGTCGCCACTGCAGTTCGCGTTCGCGCCAACCGCGATTTGGTTCCAGGTCTTATTGTCGATCGCAGCATCGATCGCGGCGTATTGCCCAGAGGTATTCTGAATATTGTTCTGAGCCCAGGCAGTATGATTCTTACAAGACGGAACAGAGATACCATTCACCGTCACCATCTCAGGTGAATAAAGAAATTTACCGCCCGACTGATACTTTTGATGCCACATTTGGCATTGCACCGATGTGACATAGGTGCTGCCTCCCGCCGCCTGGTCTGCGATCACCGCCGCAAGATACGCACGCGTCTGAGCAACGAAATCAGTGCCGAGCCAAGTATCCATATCGGTCGCGAAAGCCCGAGAAGATGAAGTCGTCGACCTGGATTTGCGCATTGTAGACGTCGACCATCAAGGTGGAAGAGAGTATCGACGGACCAACCGCTCACCAGAGTCTGCATCAACTTGAAAGGACCTGCGAACACCGACGAGGTGATCGCGTCCTTGTAGCAAGACTCCTTGCCGCTCGTCAGGGCTTTACAAGCCTCGATCGCGGATTTGAAAGCGCTTGCCGATGTCGAGTCGGTTTCCGCGGCCTGCACGATCGCCGAGCCGACTTTCGAAATCGATTTACCGGCCAGGGTCCCGTCATACAGAGTGATGTTCAGCGCCGTTTCGAACGCGCCCATCACACCGTCCGCGACCGCGTTACACTGCACGCCAGCGTCGCCTGATTTCACCAAGCAGCGTTGCGTGCTGCCGTCATTACAGGTGAAGGTGATGATCATTCTTTTTTAACCGAACCGAAGGAACTGTGAAAGAATTCGACGAGAACGAGCGCTCGCCGCGCCGCGCCCCCTTCCCCAACGTATTTTCCGACCCACGATCCGTCCGAGCAACCATCGGCGGCCATCGCCCCGACCTTGCCATGGAGCGAAGAACTGCTCACCGTGGAAGACGTCCCGGTGACCTTACCGGAGACCGTCGCGTAGGTGACTGGGGCTGAGCCGCCACCGCCTCCGCCGCCGCCGCCGCCGGAACACCCGCGGCCACTATCGAGAACGCAAACAATGAGATCACATGGTTCGCAAACGTACTACTGAACCTCATAGAGCCCTCCGCACTGTTTAGGGATGGGAAAAACGCAATTGAATGCCAGGATGTTTTCGACCGCGCCAGGCGCAAACTTGAATTTCTTGCAGATTGTTTTTACGCCATGTTCTCGTCTGAGAATCGCCAAGCTCTGAGCCGTTGGCACGTTTCAAATCGAAAATGACGTTGCCGGACTAAGGAATTCTTGGGTTGATTTTTGCTTTGATCATTTTGCTCTTGCATTGCAGAAATCGGCCAAGAAGCGCACGGGATGACTCATCCCAGCAGCGAAGACGCGGATTTCGTAGAACCTCCCGACAGTCATCTCAAAAATGCTGCTTCAAATATGGAATGTTTAGTTTTCTTTGCCTTTGACGCTCTAGTTCATTGGCGATGCAATGCCGTCATCGTTGCGGTCGCCGGCGTTTTTGGCTACATTGGAAACTGAGTCGATGAGCGGAGGTAAGTGTGCCCTTCAAGTCACCCTTCAAGTCACCCTTCAAGTCACCCTTCAAGGCTGAGCACTTCACGATCTGTCTGTTCTTATTTGCGTCGCTTTCTGCTTCGGGGGCTGAAGTCGCCGAAGAAAAGAAGATTGAACTTCTCAATCCCGAAAGCATGCAGCGGCAAGCGGTCGATGCGCTTCGCAACCTCTCCAGCAGTCCGTTTCAGACACTGAAGCGCCGATTTGAGAAAGGCAAAGAGCCGCTCGAGAAAGACTTCGAAGCACGCCAACCAGGACGCTGTTACTTCTCCGACCGACCTCTGCAACCAGTCGCGGCTATTCTTTCCATTCGCAACGACTTCCGACGACGGCCCTGCCTTTCGCGGCCTGCACTACCATAAAATCATTCCTTTCGTGGCCCGGCGCTCAGCTGCGGACTTTCTCGATCACCTGACATCGGAATCCCTGAACCAACTCAAGGCGCTCGAGAAGACCCATCGCGACGATGTCGCTTACCCGGTGCGTGGCAATGCGACCGTGCGTTCTTTCGTTCCGCGTTCAATGACTTTGCAAGCGCGTAGCTATGAGCTGCGAAAAGACGACAAGTACCTGGTCATGAAAGTCATCTGCGAAGACCACGGCGGCTGCAAAAGTGAAGTCGAGTCCGACCGCTGGCTCTATTCTCGAAGACGAAGAAGTGGCGTACTGCTACTTCTTCAAGAACTATATCCTCAAGAACTGAAACGACTAGAATTTAACCAGCTGTCGCACAAACTACAGGCGGGTGCCGATTTGCGTTTCCTGGGCCCGGAACACCTTTTGAATTCTCCTCCAAAAATCAAATGCTTAGCACGCACACTCACAACCCTTCAGTGGCACCCCGCTCGCATTTCTTGGCCGTGAAGACAGCGGAGGGTTGTCATGATGATGCGCCTGAAATTACTGACCTGGGTCCTTATGCTCGGCTTCGCCGCTTCGGCTGAAGCGCAAGACAGTTCGATGACCGCCACCTTGAGCCGGGCGCCCGCATCCGCGTGATGATCGCTATTCGTCACTGATGCGCGTGAGCGTGATTGGCGGTGGTGTCGTGGGTTCGAACGGTTCGCAGATTTCAGGCGGAGGCGGAGCTCTTCTTCTTGATGTTGGCCGCAGCTGGTTCTCGTTTGAAGGCGGAATTCAGTACATCAATACGCCCGTGACCGTCTTCTTGACCAACCCGAATCTGGGTTCGGCTCCGACACAGAATCAAGTTCCGGCCCAATACGTGGGCGCGGCCCTTTACGCGAAATACAATTACATCGAGAGCCCCGGCGCGGCCTTCTCGCTCAAACTCGGCGCGATGCCCGCCTACTTGGTCAACGCCAACGAGCTTTCGGCCACCTACACCGATCCCGCAACAGGTGGGGTCACGACCATGCAGCCCGCCGAGGATGACATCTTCGGCCTGGCCGGCTTTACCGGCACGGCTCCGCTCACTGACTCGCTCTCGTTCGTCGTCGACGGCACCTACTACTACGGCTTTGCCGGCATCGACGCCAACGGAACGCGCAGCCAGGGCGCGCTGATCGCTCTCGGCCTGCGCTACTCGCTTTAAGCACGGGCGCGCGGCGGTTCCAAAAGTAAAATGTTCGGAACGAGTCTTGAGTTCGTCCCAGACACGGAATCAGCCAAGCGCAAAAAAGCCATAGCCGATTCCGGCCAGACCTTTCAGTAAACCGATCTCGATGACCTTTTCTGGAAGCGGCGAATGCCATCCGTTGCGATTAACGTCGCTGAGAATCTCGGCCGCTCTTTCATCTCGGACCTTCGCGAAGACTTTCTCCTCGGGAAAGACCTCGGCCGCAAGAACGAGCGTTTCCAGGTTTCCCAATGAACCGTGACAGAGAATCTGATGCATCAGTGGTTGATTCGCTTCAGCTCTCAGGACTTCCGCCAAAGCGAAGCGGACATCGTCTTCGATTTGCGGATTGCCCCGAAGCTGCAGCATGGCCATTCGCGCGAGCGCGATTCCCGGAGCTCCGTGGCACCACGTCGCCTGCGACCGTCGTTCGGGAATATCGGTCCAATCGCCGTTGTCCAAAAGCGCACGCTCATGCTTGAGGAGCTGCAACGCTCCCATCGTCCATTTTTCATCGCCCACGGCTGGCCCCAACTGCCAGAGTCCCAACGCCAAACCCGAGTGGCCGTGTGAGAGTCCGCGTTTGATCTCGAGACCGGGAACAGAGCGCTCACCCTTGGCCCCATCAAAAACCGAACTCTCCAAAATGCGATCGCCGCAGGCGAGAGCAAGCTCGAGGGCCTTGTCGTTTCCGGTTTGCCGCCAGAGTTCAAGAAGAGGAGGAATACATCCCGCCGAGCCAGAAATCCAATCGAGGTTTCGGTCTTCAGGAATTAAGGACTCAAGTGCATCCAGCAAGTTTACGGCATCTCTACCGACCAATTCAGGCTTTTGCCAGAGGCGTGCAAGATGGGTCAGAAGGTAAATGAAAACCTCCGATCCCGGAATAGGCACCCATATGCTGGCACTCAGAGGTCCGCCACCTCATCTGCAGCGTTGCGAGAGCTTGCTTACTCAACTCCCTGAACTCGCTCTTTCCGGAAAAAGCCCCTAAATAAGCAAGGTATAATGCGAGACCCGAAAGGCCGCTGTAAAGATCGTCCTCGAGCACGCCGAGCTGGTAATGACCCACATCGTGAAGACCTCGGTCGAGCTTAAAACGGAGAGAAAGCCAAGACGCCGATTGCGACTCAAAGCAAATCGCCGAATCGCGAATCTGTCGGCCGGCCGCGAGCATCGCCGCCAGAAAGTCATCAGCGCGAATTCGCTCTGATTCCTCTCCCCAGCCGAGACCTGAACGTTCCACCTTGGCAACCGAAGCAAACGAGGCATCGATGAACCAAAGCTGTCTCTGTAGATCCGTTTCACCCATACGCTTGGCCCGCTGTTCGGCGACCTGCCAACCGCTCCTTGGCCAAGAAGCCCGTGATCTTCTCGCCATCACCGGAAATCAAATCCACTGACTCCGTCCGGGAGTTGAAATAAGGAATATCTCCCGTTCAACAACTGGCGCCGTTCAGAGGCGAAGACTTTTTTGTAAATCGGCGCTCGCGCAGTTTCGCCCCACAGCTGACTGAACAGAAGCTCTCGCTCGAGGCCGTTGCGGAACGCCTTCGGTGAAGCGCGTCTGCCAGGAGCGAGCCATAAACGGCGGAAGAACGAACAACAATTCTTGTTTGTAATCCGCGAAATGACTGCATGCGATCGGAAATTTCCGCATGCTTCGAAAGCAACGTGCGGTAAGCGGATGCAAAACCTTTTCTGACCTGCGGCCGGAAAGACTGAAGCTCCAAAGCCTGTCCGTGTAAAAGCGGCCGGGAGTGAATCTCGCCGATGCGGCCAGGCACCTTGACGACATGAATTTCATCCGTCCCTCCTCGCGCCACGCCATCGACTTCAAAATTCAACGTCTGGCCCGACGTGGCGCCCAGCCCGCTTTTATCCAGGAGCTGCCCGCTCTCAAGCTGAATCGGCGCCGGTAGCCAGTCCAATCGAAAGCACGGAGTCCGCCATGATTTCAGCCGCGCAATCGTCGGCGGAGCCGGCTCCTGCATTTGAAAATACGGGTGAAACAGCGTCTCGAGGTCGATCATGACAGGATGCTCTCCGCAGGCGATCACGTTTTCCAGGTGCAAGTCGGATCCGCCCAAAAGATAGAACAGAGCCATCCACATGCCCTGACGCTCGTAAAGCGCTCCAATGGCCGAGGTGCTCCGGCACTCCTCAAACGGTATGAATTCGACCCAACCGTAACCGTCGCGCAGCAAGATTCGGTAAGACTTTAATTCGAGAAGACCGGAAACCGAATTGAACCAATGGACGAAATCCTGAGAAGGCATGATCGACCGCGAGCGAGCGCGGTTTATAAACCAGGCGAAGCCCCGATGAGAATTTGGGCGACCAGAGGAGCGCCCTCTTCGATGCGCATCTCCGAGGTTGCCCTCGATCGCGACCAGCCGACCGAGATCGCCGAACGACTCGCGCAGAACTGCCTGATCCTGTTTGAGCCGATCCAGGAATTCAATCGAGGATTCAAGCCAGTCTTGCAACCTGCTTTGGCAATGGCGCGCGAGCGCCGGATATTCCAACAAGATCTTGAACCGTGTTGAGGGGTCATCGAGTCCGTCCAGAAACTCGACAATCGCTCCTCGGGCGAGCAACCACTGAGACGGTTTTCCATACGAGCAATATTGACTTCAAGAATCAGCGTACGGTGAAGCAGGCGGCGAAGATGCGGCACCAGCGGAGCCAGCAATAGGTTGCCGAGTTTTTCTGCGGCAAGAGCCTCCTCTTCGCTCGTCGATCGCACGTGTTCGACCAGCTGGGTGCGGTACCATCGCACCAACGGCCAAATCAGTTTCAAAAACGGAGCGGTTGAATCCCCCTGGCGGAAGACCTCACGCAAAAGCTCATCGGCGGCTTCCGCCTCCGTATTGCCCTCTGTCATCCCTTTGAGAAACTCCGAGAGCCAGCGGGGACCGGCTTCGCTTTCACTCGGCGTCGGTTTCCAACCAAGAAGCCTTGCGAACTCTTCTTCCGAAAGGCCCCCCGCTTCGAGGAACGATGCAAACTCGGATTCTCGCGCCAAACCTGGAGTCTTCTTCCATCGTCGTAAGCGCGAAGAGCCGAGGGTGAAGTCGATCTCGCCGGCCGCCGTCTTGATTTCATCCAAATGACAGGCCAGAAGCCAGCGAGGGTCAAGCATACGAATCAGCAGCAACCAGACGGTGAAATGGACGTATCACAAGTGCCGCCGGGCGCAATACTCGTGCTGCAGCAACCACTCGGTGAAATCGAGGTGTCACAGGTTCCGCCGGGAGCAATGCTTGTGCTCGGCGGGCGCAGCATGCCAACACTCTCGCGAAATTCGCGAGTCCCAGCGGGATTCGCAGGCAGATTCAATCGATCCGATTCGAAAAGCATTTCTGAAAAATCCTCATCACGCCACGCATTCACGATGGTTTGTAAGGCGAGTTCGCCCATTCTGACCTCCTCTTTCATATGCTGTCGGCGCTTTGGCACCGGCATGTTGTTTGTGCCGCCAAATCATGCAAAAGTAACACCGGTTTTCAGAGCCACTCTATCACCAAAGACGCACCGTTCATCCGCTGCCGCAGTGGGTTCCGGTGTCAAATCGGCGAGAGGGTTCTGATGCCGAAGAAAGCAACTCTTGCCGTGAGCAATGGGAAAGGTCCCTCCTTCGGTCGTTCGAAG
Organism: Ottelia alismoides; assembly: GCA_037367405.1. Classification (NCBI taxonomy): domain Eukaryota; kingdom Viridiplantae; phylum Streptophyta; class Magnoliopsida; order Alismatales; family Hydrocharitaceae; genus Ottelia; species Ottelia alismoides. Next base: position 45,047 of record JAZKJV010007379.1, on the reverse strand, counting down.
ATTTAGACTTGAAACAAGAAACTCATTATCTTTTCGAGAATCGAACACGGAAGAGTAGCTCTATGGAAAAGCACCGAAATTGACCGTGAGTAAAATGAAAGAGTCCGTCCGCTACCTGGTCCCAGCGCTCAGACTCGTTTGGAGCGCGGATCGCCGCTCGGTCATCGCACTTCTATTCATCACCATCATGAGCTCGGTCATCCCCGTTGGCCAGGCGATGATGGCACGCTGGATCGTCGACTCGGTTTTGGCGGCCGCCGAAGCGCAGCTCGCGACTCGCGAGGGTCTGTGGCAGGTGAGCCCCTTTCTCGCCGGTGAGTTCATTTTGCTTTTCGCGGGCCTTTTGCTCACGCAATGGCGCCGTTATGTTTCCGAAATCTTGAACCAGCGTCTGTCGCAAACGGTGGCGACCCAGATCATGACGAGCGCAGCCGAGCTCGATATTCATTACTTTGAAGATGCCGCCTTTCTCGACAAGCTGCAATCGGCGCGGCAAGAGACGAAGTTCCGGGCCATGGCCTTGATCAATGCAGGCTTTCTTTTGATCCAAAACGTCCTGACTCTTTTGTCGTTCGTGACCCCGATGCTTGTTTTCAGCCCGTGGATCGCGCTCATTCTTTTCGGTTCGGCTTTGCCGGCGTTCGTGGCCCAGACCTATTACAGTCACCTGAGTTTCCGGTTGCACAGCTGGCGCGCGCCCGAAGGCCGCCGCATGTATTATTACGAGCATCTTTTGACCAACGATACCTCGGCCAAGGAAAATCCGCATCTTCCGTCTGGCCCGCTGGTTCATCGACCGGCATCGCGAGCTCTTCGAGCGCGTTTTCAAAGAAGACCAGCGTCTCGCACTGAAAAAATCCTTGGCCAGCGTTTTTTGGGGCACCGTCTCGACCCTGTCGTTTTACGGTTGTTTCGGATGGATCATTATTCAAGCGATCGCGCGCGCGATCACGCTCGGTCAAATGACGTTTTACTTAACGGCGTTCAAGCAGCTGCAAGGAACCTTCATCGGTCTTTTCGAGAATATCAACTCGATCTACGAGAGCGGCCTTTTCATGCAGAATCTCTTCGCCGTGCTCGAGGCGCCACGCAAACCCCACGAGCTCCGCGATTCACCTGCGGGTTTCCGTTATGATATGAGCAAGGGCATCGAGTTCCGTCACGTTTCCTTCCGCTATCCGGGCCAGGAGGCGTGGGCGCTCAAAGATTTCTCCTTAACTGTGAAACCCGGCCAGACCATCGCCTTGGTCGGCGAGAACGGCTCTGGTAAATCGACTTTGATTAAGATTCTCACCCGGCTCTACCAGCCCACCGAAGGTGAAATCATCCTCTTCGGCCAGCCGCTCGCGCGCTTTCCCGCTGAAGAGCTCTACGAACTTTTCGGAGCGATCTTTCAGGACTTCGTCCACTACCAAACCACGGTTCGCGAGAATGTCGGCTTCGGCGCGGTCGATGCCCAAGAAGACCGCCCACGGCTCGAATCCGCCATCGATCGCGGGGGCGCGAGCGAATTCGTGAGCCAGCTTCCTGAGGGATGGGACACCATGCTCGGCGGCTGGTTTCAAAAGGGCCGCCAACTCAGCGGCGGCCAATGGCAGCGAATCGCGCTCAGCCGTGCTTTCATGCGCGATGCCGAGATCTTGATCCTCGACGAGCCGACCTCGTCACTCGATGCCGCCAACGAACAAGCGATCTTTTCGCGCTTACAAGAGATGGCGAAGGGCAAGATCGTTTTCTTGGTCTCTCACCGCTTCAGCACCGTGCGTGCCGCGGACCAAATCATCGTCTTGCACGCCGGCCGGGTCGTAGAAGCAGGAACCCACGACGAGTTGCTGAAAAAGCGCGGCTCGTATTCACGGCTTTTCGAGCTGCAAGCGGAAGGTTATCGGTAGTTCGCCTGGCAAAGCGGCCTCGTTCTATTGGCGAGCGCTTCTCTAGAGGGATGGCTCAGAACTCCGAAGACGCCTTCTTTGCCCCCTTCCCACGGATGTAAGGATATTCCCATACATTTGACAGAGGCGGCTAGAGCAGAGCGCTCATTCAAATCGGACGAAATAGAGCACCCGCCAAGCCAAGCTCGGAGGGCCGCGCGAAAAAAAGGCCCGCCGTCGATCGCTGGCGAGCCCTGATTTGCCGGAAGACTTCCACAGCAGGTACTGGGTACCGCCGGTTTTAGCGGAAGCGCTGAACGATTTCTTTGAAGTAGTTGCCGCGCTCTTCGTAGCTATCGAACATGTCGAAGCTCGAAGCACCGGGGCTGAGCAAGACCACGTCGCCGATGCGCGATTTCTGATACGCGATCAAGACCGCTTCTTCGAATGTGCCGATCAGGAAAGTTTCCGAGTAGTCGCCGACATCGCGATTGATGCGCTCTTTCGCTTCTCCGACGAGAATCAGGTTTTTCACTTTGCGGCGGACCACATCGCGAAGAGCCTCGTAGTTCAAATTGGTGTCTTTACCACCCATGATCAGGATGATGTTCTCGTCAAACGCGTCGAGCGCGCGAAGGACCGCGTGCACGTTGGTCGCTTTCGAGTCGTTGTAGAATTCGACGCCACCGACACGGCGGACGTACTCGAGACGATGCGGCATGCCCGGATAAGTGTCGATCACGCGTTGGATCGGGTCATGAGTCGCGCCATGCTCGCGCGCGGCGAGAGTCGCAGCCATGATGTTGTCGATCGAGTGCTTACCGCGCATTTTCATATTGCGTACGGTGTAGGTTTCGATCTCCGGGCCCGTACGGACTTTGATTTCGTCTTTAATGCAGACAGCGCCACCGATGGTCATGATCTGCGGCTCGAGCTGCGGTTTGCGCGAGAAATAGAAGATACGGCCGCGCTGAACGGCGGGATCGCGCGCAAGCTCGACCACGGCGTTGTCGTCGGCATTCAAGATCGAGGTCGTCGTTTGATTGGTGTTCTGGAAGATCCGGCGTTTCGCATTTACGTAATCTTCCATCGAACGGTAGCGATCTTGATGATTTTCCGCGAGGTTCGTGAAGACGATGTTGTGCGGAGTGAAGCGCTCACAGTGCTCAAGCTGGAAGCTCGAGACTTCAGCGACCACGACTTGCGCCTTCAGTTCGGGGTTCTTCTGCTGCTTGCGCAAATACTCGATCAAGGGCTCGCCGAAGTTGCCGCCAAGCCAGCACTTCAGGCCGCTCTCGGTGAGGAAGAGCTCGGTGAGTTTGCAGGTCGTCGATTTACCGTTCGTACCAGTCACGGCGATGACCGGCTCTTTGATGAACCAGGTCGCGAATTCGAACTCACCGGTCACCGTCACGCCATGCGAGCGCGCATAATCGAAAATCTTCAGGTTCGGCGGCACACCGGGGCTCAGGACGATCAGATCCTGCTGCAAGAAAGTCTTCGGCGTATGGCCGCCGAGATCGAGCTGGACACCCAAGCCGTCGATTTGCTCGAGCGAAGGCGAAAGCTCGGCCTTCGATTTATGATCGCTCACGGTGACCTGGGCGCCGTTCTCAACCAGGAAATGTACCATCGAAACGCCACTGCGGGCGAGGCCGACGACGAGAACGCGTTTATCTTTGAGATCCTTCAAATCCGAGATCGGAGTCATACTAAATTACCTCAGTTTCAGCGTGCTCAAGGACAAGATCGCGAGGAGTGCCGAGATGATCCAGAAGCGCACAATAATTTTAGTTTCGGAGAGACCTTTTAATTCAAAATGATGATGAATGGGAGCCATTTTAAAGACCCGTTTGCCGGTGAGCTTAAATGAAGCGACCTGGGTGATGACCGAGAGCGCCTCGACCACGAAAACACCGCCAAGAAGGACCATAATCAACTCGTTTTTGGTCAAAACCGCCATGATTCCCAGGAATCCGCCGATCGAAAGGCTACCGACATCGCCCATGAAAACCTGCGCCGGATAGGTATTGAACCACAAAAAGCCGAGACCGGCGGCCACCATGGCTCCCGCCAGAGGCGCGAGCTCGGCTGACCCCGGAATAAACGGAATCTGCAAGTAATGAGAGATCGCGGAATGGCCGGCGACATAAGCGAAGATGCCGAGGGTTCCCGCATTGATGATGACCGGCATGATCGCCAAACCATCGAGACCGTCGGTCAGATTCACGGCATTGGCGCAACCGACGACCACCAGCGAACCAAAGATGATGTATCCCCAGTCGATATCGAAGCCCGCGTTTTTAAAGAACGGAACGTTCACGACCGTCGGGAAATTAAACTTGTAAATCAACGTCGCGATGACCGCCGCCGAAACCGCGAACTCACCGAGGAGACGGAGTTTTCCGGATAAGCCCTTGGAGTTCTTCTTGGTCACCTTCAACATGTCGTCAACGTAGCCGATGTAACCGAAACTGATCGTGACGATCAAAACCGCCCAAACCATCGGATCCAAAAGGTTGACCCAGAGAAGCGTCGGCACGATCAGGCCGATCAAGATCAGGCCTCCTCCCATGGTCGGAGTACCAGCCTTCTTTTTATGCGATTGCGGACCGTCATCGCGGATGCTTTGCCCGATTTGCTTTCTGACCAACCGGCGGATGAAGTACGGACCCGTCGCCCAGCAAACGGTGAACGCGGTGAGAAACGAAACGAAGGTTCGGAAGGTGATATAGCGAAAGACGTTAAACGCGGAGACTTGGCTCGAGAGCGAAACCAGCCAGTTGTACAGCATGCTTGTCGAAATCCTTATGGCTGAAAATCGAGCGGCGCGAGTCCCTCGAGAGCCTTCTCGAGAGCCATGCCGCGCGAACCTTTAATCAAGACGATATCGCCCACCTGTAACACAGGGAGCATCTTGGTAGCAAGAGAATCTTCATAACTATTTGAAAGGAATAAGGTTTTTTTAAATCCTGCGTCCTTTAATCCGGCCGCAAACTGGCTGTGGTGGGGACCAAAGAAGCTGATCGCCTCGAAGCCCGAGGCAGCCGCCCTCCGCCCCAATTCATAATGCAGCTGTTCAGCGTGCGCGCCGAGTTCCCGCATCTCGCCAAGAACAGCGAATTTGCGACCACTGCTCTTAAGCACCGCGAAATTATCGAGAGCCGCACCCATGCTTTCGGGGTTGGCATTGTAGCCATCGAAGAGCACTCGCGCGCCCGACTTGAGATTGACCCATTGATTGCGACCCCATACGGTCCGGCACAGTGGCAACGCCGCCCAAATATCACGGGGGCTCAATCCCACAGCCAGACACATCGACACGGCTGCCATTAAGTTGTTGACGTTTTGCCGGCCGAAAACCGGAACCGATGTTTCGCCCGCCATATTGCCGATATAACCGGCGATACGCATGCTTTCCGGAGTCATTTCTGTCGTGTCAAGAGCGACATCGACCGGCGGCCAATTGGAGACATTGGCATAACCGAAGCTTGCGAACTTGAAGACGAGATGCGAAGGCCGGATCCGGCCATAGCGCTCGAACATATCGCGCGTATAAGGATTCTCAAGATTGAAAATCATGACCGCGGTCGGAGGAGCCGCATCGTAGATCTCGGCTTTGGCGGTGGCGACGCCATCGATCGAGCCGAGGCCTTCGAGGTGACCGCGGCCGACCATTGTCACCATGACGAGATCGGGCTCGGCGATCTTGACGAGCTCGGTGAGCTCGCCAGCGTGGTTCATGCCCATTTCGATGATCGCGAACTCATGAGTCGGATCGATACCAAGAAGGCTCAGCGGCACGCCCCAATGATTATTGAAGCTTCCTTCGGCACAATGGACATCGCGATAGCTTCCGAGCAGCGTGCGGGCGAATTCCTTGGTGGTGGTTTTTCCATTGGTGCCGGTCAACGCGAGAACGCGCGTACGGTGTTTGCGGCGCCAGTACGTCGCGAGCTTTTGAAGCGCAACGAGCGTGTCCTTCACTTCGATGATCGTGACCTTGTCTTTGAGAGCTTCGGCCTCCGGGGGCAGCCGGTGCACGAGAAGAGCCGCCGCGCCCGCGGCCACGGCTTGCGGCAAGAAGTTGTGGGCATCAAAGCTGTCACCGCGAAGGGCAATGAAGAGCTTTCCGCTCAAATCCTGACGGGTATCGGTGCCGACGCCTTTGAACTCGCGCTCGATCTGCGAAACCACGCGGCCTTCACTTCCGGCGACCAACTCCTCGATTGCCATGCTCCAGCGCGCACTCATCCGAGAATCTCCTTCACGACTTCAACATCACTGAACGGTTGTTTGACGGTGCCGATAATCTGATAATCCTCATGCCCCTTGCCGGCGATCACCACGACATCTCCCTTGGCGGCCAACTCGAGGGCTTTGCGGATTCCGGCGCGCCGGTCGGTCACTGGGAAAACCCGAGTGCCGAGATCTTCCGGGGAAGCCCCGGCCAAGGCATCGCGGATGATCGCCTCGGGATCTTCCGTGCGCGGATTATCGCTGGTCACGACCACGAGCTCGCTGGCCTTCACCGCCGCTTTCATCATCAGCGGGCGTTTGCCTTTGTCACGATCGCCGCCGCAGCCGAAGACCGTGATGATTTTGTTTTTCAAGCCCGCTTCCGCGCGGATGCGCCCGAGGTAGTGCAGCACCGTCGCGATCGCGTCGTCGGTGTGCGCGTAATCGACAAAAACATACATGCCCCGTGAATTGGGAACGGCCTCGAGACGCCCCTTGACGCCACCGAGCTTGCCGAGCGCCCGGGCGCAGGTCGCAAGATCGATGCCCGCGGCTAAGGCCGAACCGATCGCGCCGGCCGCATTGTAAACATTGTGCAGGCCGGGCATGAGCACTTCAAAATCATGAGTTCCGTGCGGAGTCACCAGCCCAAAGCGCGTGCCAAAAAAACCCTGGCTCTTCACCTGAATGCTCAGGTCGTGAGTGCCGTCGACCCCGTAAGACCAAGCGGTCACTCCGCGCGCGCGCGCATCCGCCAGCAGGCGGCGGCCGTATTCATCGTCGCCGTTGATGACCGCGGTTTTGCGCGTCTTGGAGCTTGCCGGCAAAATCTCGGTAAATAATTTTCGTTTTGTCGAAAAATAATCCTCCATATCCGGGTGGATATCGAGGTGATCGCGGGTCAGATTCGTGAAGATCGCGGCATCGAACGCGACTTCGTCGGCGCGGTTTTGCAAAAGGCCCACGTTTGAAACTTCCATCGCCAGCGCTTTGGCGCCGAGATCGGCGAAATCGCGCAAACGACTCTGAAACTCGAGCGGCCCGGGAGTCGTGAGCTCGGTTTTCCAAACCCGGTATCCCGACCGAGCGTGCAGGTGGTGATCGATCGTGCCGATCACGCCCGTCGGCCAGCCCGCCTCGTGAAAATCGCTTCAACGATGTGCGTAGTGGTGGTCTTGCCATTGGTGCCGGTCACGCCGACACAAAAGAGCTCCTTTGAAGCATGCCGGTAGAATTGGGCCGCGAGTTTGTTGAGCGCATCGCGCGTATTCGCAACCATACGACCGCACCGGTGAAGCTGGGCGGAACCTTGGCCGCATCTTCGACAACCAGCGCGATCGCGCCTTTGGCCACCGCCTCCTGCAAAAAGAGATGGCCATCGGCCTTGGTGCCGCGGATCGCGACGAAAACGCAATTCTCAGCGAGATGCCGCGAATCCATGCAGACCGCAGACGGCACGGCTTCTCGCAAAACGGGCCGGGTGCCCCATTCAGTGGCGGGAAAATTGGCGAGAAGTTCGACGAGTGTCATTTGGTTCAATCTGCTCCGGTCAATTTGCTCCGGCCTGCGCTACGTGCTCGTTGCCATTGTTCGCGTACCTATGTTGCGGCAATTCATGACGGGCGTCAATTTATGGCGAACGCTATTCGAGGTAAACCTCGAAATCTTTATGTTCCGTTAAGCGCGCTCCCGCCTGGGGAACCGTGCGCCGAAACAAATCCCTGACCGTGAACCCGCACGGTCACACCGCTACCGCCGATGCGGCCAAGGACTTCGCGAAGAGTTAAACCCGTGAGATCAGGAACAACATCGCTCGGCGTCTCTGGTGTCGCGGCAGCCGGAGGCGCGGCCGCCGCCACCGGCTTCGTCTGATGCGCGAAATCTTCGATGGGCCGCGCCGCTGGACGTTCTGGCACCGCCGTGCGCTTAGCAAGAGGAATGACGTTATCTTCATTGATTAAGACCGGAGCCAGTCCGGCACGGCGGACGGCGAATCTCGCAAGCCGCGAGAAAATCGGAGCCGCCACTTGCGAACCCATATGGCTTTTGCGCGGATGATCGACAGCGACATAGATCACGAATTTGGGATCATTCGCCGGAATGAAACCAGCGAAACTTGAAATATATCCTCCCGGCAAGTAACCGCGGCCGTTCGGATTGACCTTTTGGGCCGTGCCGGTTTTTCCGGCAACCGGAAAGCCGGGTACGCGCGCCGCCTGCCCGGTCCCGCCGGTCGTCACTCCGCTGAGCATGATGCGCATCTTCGCGGCCTGCTCGTAGGTCAGCACCCGGCGCAGACTCCGGCCTTTGAGTTCATTCGTTTCCCGGCCTCGTGGTCACGGATCGCTTTGATGACCATCGGTTGGCGCAAGAAGCCACCGTTGGCGATGGCCGCGTAAGCGTTCGCGATCTGCAACGCCGTCGCCGTGATACCGTGACCGAACGAAACATTCGCGAGCAAGTGATCATGCCATGGCAACGGTTGAATGATACCCTTGGCTTCGCCCGGAAGATCAATGCCCGTTCTTTCACCAAATCCGAAGGATTTGTAAGATTCAAGCAGCTGCTCGGCGCCGAGCTTGAAGGCGATCTTGCTGGCGCCGACATTCGATGAGTGAGCGAGGATCTCGCTGACCGTGATCAGGCCGAACTTTTCGCGCACTTCCGCCTCGTGGATGGTGCGTTTGCCGATTTTCATCGAGCCACCCTCGCAATCGAACTTGGTATTCGGCTCGATCAAGCCGCGCGCGAGCGCCCCCGCGATCACGAAGGTTTTCATCGTCGAGCCCGGCTCGAAAGAATCAGTGACCGCGCGATTGCGGCGCCGCTCGGGCGAAAACTCACTGGCGCGGTTCGGGTCGAAGGTCGGCGCCGAGGCCATGGCGAGAACTTCCGACGTCTGCGGATCGAGAATCACCCCGACCGCGGCTTCGGCATCTTGCTCGCGCATCACGCCGGCCAACTCCTGCTCGAGAACGAACTGCAATTCGCGGTCGATGGTCAATTGCAGATCAAAGCCATCAGGTGCCTGATTGAAAATTTGCCCGTTCACGATCAGGGGGCGGCCGCGCGCGTCCCGCCGGACGGCGACTTTTTTCGAGGTGCCCTGCAGCTGTTCATTGAACTTGAGTTCGAGTCCCTCGAGACCCTGGCCGTCACCACCGACAAATCCCACGACTTGCGAGAGAAGCTTGTCGTTCGGATAAACACGGCTGCTTTCTTCGATGAAACCGAGGGCCGCGGATTTTCTGCTCATCGATGGCGTCGCGGACCGGCTTGGTGAGCTGGCGCTCAATCCAGACGAAGCGCTTCTTGCGCAAGCGCAGCTTCGCTTCGATGGTTTTCGGCGGAATTCGCAACTCGCGGCCGAGGATGCGCGCGACGCGATGGGGATCATCGATGATTTTCGGATCGGCGAAAAGACCATAGGCCGGCATCGAAATCGCCAGCTCATGACCATTGCGATCGAGCACATCGCCGCGGCGCGGATTCAAGGTCACCACGGTTTCAAATTGACGCTTCTGCAGCGCCTTCAAACGATCATTGGGAAGAACTTGTAAATAGACGGCACGGGCGATGAGCAAACACCAAAGCCCCGTGAGAATCACCAGTATGACGATCAGTCGCGAACGCATCGATCAAGCGCCTATTCCCGGAAAGCAATCCCTTGCTCCGTCATTTGAATAATCTGACCAGATCCGGGTTTACGCAAGGTCAAGCGATGTTCCGCGACGGCTTGTAAACGCTCAGGACGGGTGATTTTCGCAAGCTGAACCATCTGTAAACGTTCATGGTCGCGCATTTGCCGCTCGACGCGCGACAGCTGTAAGATCGAATAACCCATGCGCCGCACTTCCATTTTGCAAAACACGAGCCCGAGAAGGCTGGCAACGATGATGGTAATGCTGGCGAAGGGCGCCACGTCATGCGTGAGATTCTTCTCGATTTGGTAGAATCCCTTGAGCATCCAGATCGTCATATGTTTCATCGGTCCTCTCCTGCTGCGTTTTGGGGTCCGTTGGTTTCGTGCGGATGATGCTTCTTAAACGCGCGCAGTTTCGCGCTGCGGGCGCGCGGATTGCGTGCGACCTCTTCGTCGCTCGGCTTGATTACCTTCTTGTTGACGAGTGAACCGAGATGAAGATGGTCCTTGAAGATGTTTTTCACCACGCGGTCTTCGAGTGAGTGAAACGTGATCACCGCCAAAACCCCACCTTCGGCCAGGCCGTCGATCAGGTCCGGAAGCGCTTGCTCGATTCCCGAGAGCTCCTCGTTCACCTTCAGGCGGAGCGCCAGAAAATAACGAGTTGCCGGGTGTGAGCCCTTTTTGTGCCAGCCGTCCACACGCTCGATCATCGAGGCGAGCTCGCGCGTAGTGGCGAAAGGTTTCTTGTGTTGGCGATCATGGACGATCGCGCGCACGACGCGGAACGGTCGCTGAATTTCGCCATACTCGATGAAAAGTTGAGCGAGATCTTGCTCATCCCAGGTGTTGATGATGTCGGCGGCCGTCACTTCCCCGCGCTGATCCATGCGCATATCGAGCGGGCCTTCGTGATAGAAGCTGAAGCCGCGCTCGGCTTGATCGAGCTGGGGCGAGCTGACACCGAGATCGAGAAGCATGAGATTGAAGGCGGCGGGCCACGCGGCTCCGGCTTTTTTGCGTTCTTCCTGGAACTGGGTGTAGCTCGCGCGATGTAAGATCAGGCGCCCAACTGCGATCTCTTCCGCGAAGTTTTTCTGCCCGAAGGTGATGGCTTCTTCATCCCAATCGAACGCCAGCATGCGGGCCCCGGGATGAGCGCTCATCACCGCCCGCGCATGGCCTCCCCGGCCGAAGGTCCCGTCAAAAGCCGCATGCACGGGCCCAACCGCCCCGCGAAAGACTTGCATGACGTCATCAAGAAACACCGGGATGTGTTCAGCGACCGGAGTACTCACTCATCCCCCAGTTCGAGCTCTTCAAGCGCGGCCACCGCGGCGACCGTGTCATCGAAGCTTTGCGCCAGTTGGTCATAAACGGCGTTCCAAGAGTCGAGCGACCAGATTTCGAATTTGCTTCCGAGCCCCACCAGCACGGCTTGCCCTTCAAGGCCCGCGTACCGGCGCAGACTTTGCGGCACGAGCACGCGGCTTTGCGCATCGATTTCGACCGGCTGGCCGCCAGATAAATAAAAACGATTGAAAGCTTGGACTTCCGGTTTCAGCGAAGAAAGTTTGGCGATCCGGCGCTCGAGCTTCTCCCACTCGAAGGCGGAATAAACATCCAGGCACGAGCGGCCTTTGTAGCGGCTGTTGGTGACGACGAGTTCGTTCGCTTTCGATCCGAGATTCGAACGATAGACCGCGGGCAAGCTCAAGCGGCCCTTCGGGTCTAACTTCATTTCGAATCGTCCGCGAAAGGGACCGGTACCGAGACCGTTCATTCTGAACTCCATCAAAGGTGCCCGTCCGTGGGCGCCCGTTGGTCGAAAGAAAAGTTTTTAGACTCTGGCCCGCATTCAGGATTGAAACTTTCACCTCAGAGGAAAATTGATTTTGCTTCGCTCCACCGTGAGCAGCCGCCGAATCGTCTTCGCCTACTTGGCTAAGTTATTGATTTCCCGAAAAGAACCACAATCATCCACTTTTTTCCACCTTTATCCACTCTACGGAGCAGGGCGCTTGTGCGTCAAGTCCCGGTTTTCCTTTTGAGCTTCTCTGTCAGGGCGTGTTACACTCTTATTAGCCGAGGAATTTCAAATACATAACTTGGCAATGAACATGACTTCGGCAGGACTTGGGGCTGGTCCACGCCGCTGATGATTCCAGAGGGGATTTTCCTCATGATGGTGAACTGCCCGCGCTGCGGGTTTTCCCAACCACAAGATCAATACTGTGCGCGATGCGGCATAGACATGCTGGCATTCAAGCCTGCACAGAAGCCTTTCTTGCAGAGGCTAGTGGGAAACACCATTTTTCAGGTCACCGTTCTCGTTACGATCGTCGTCACGGTTTTCACAATTGCCCGGCAGCACCGCCGCCGCGAACTCGCCGAACGCGTCGCGGAAATTGAAAATGCCCGCAACTCGCAGATTCTCGGTAGCCATTCGGCAAGCAAGAGCGAGCTCTCGTCGACGGATGCTCATTTCGCCATCAAGTCCGCCGCGCCTCCACCTCCGCCCGTAGCCAGTGGTGGGGCACCGCCCTCGGCTCCGAGCGCTCCCTCGGCGGCGCGTCCGCCCGCTTCGGACGGCGCGACGTCCGCGAGTGCGCCAGTCGGATTTGTCGCTCCGAATGCGAACGATGAAAAACCCGCGTCCGGCCAAGCCAAAGCCGTTCGTCCGGCCAGCAATGTTTTTGTCACCTTCGCCGCTCTTCCACGCGCGGCGGTCACGGACTTGGTCAATAGCGCCGACCCGGGATCGGGAACTTTACATGGCCCGTTCCTTGCGGGCGTCGTTCAAGGCCTCAACGCGAAGATCAAGAATTACCAGAGCGGATCGCAGTTCGACGCCCTCGATTCGAGTTCGCACTCGATCAAGACGGCGCAATCCTCGGAGTTTTTTGGTGGTAGCCGTGATGAAACAACCGGGCAATTCCTCGGTTTCATGGTCGAAGTGATTCCGACGCAACTTGATGAAAACGAGACCCATTTGCAGCTGCGGATTTTCCGCTCGCTTCGCGATTCCAACAACCAGATGGACGAGATCTCGATTCCGCTTCCCGACTCTTTCACCGTTCCGCACGGAGCTGGCGTGTTCGTCACCGGCTCACAACTCTTGCCGCGCCGGACTCTCACCGAGCAAGAACGCCGTCTCTATGATCCCATGAAGGTTTTGCACGTGATGGCGACCGAAGAGTTCAAACAAGGCCTCGCCGACCTGGTCATTTTTAATTTATCGAGCCGAAATGACCATGCGCTCCCGCAGTCGACTTTTCGCACCGAACCTGCGAAGGTTTGAGCGAATTCCAATTGAGGGAGCGGTTTCAAGTGAGCACACAGCCCAAGCGCCACTACAAATTGAGCGAGATCGAACACTCTTACGGTCCGAATGTCCACATCCTTCAAGATCCCTGCATGAGCTCATGGCTGGCACGGCTTTGGTCAGCCTTCGACTTTCCAACCTCAGATCAACACTCTGGTGCAGTACCTCTACACCGGACTCTTGCAAGCCGCCATGAACGCCGAGTTTCCCGTCGAGAAAACGCGCCTGGCGACCCGTATGACGGCCCAACATCCCGAGCATCCGCTTGAGACCGAAACTTTCGCCCAAAGCCAGCGCGTGGTGACCGTCAACCTGGCGCGCGCCGGCACTTTTCCGAGTCATGTCTGCTTTGACCTCTTAAACAATATTCTGAATCCGCAACTGATGCGCCAAGACCATATCCTCGCTTCGCGCCTGACCGATGACAGCGATAAGGTCACCGGCACCGCCTTTGGCGGCGCTAAGATCGGCGGTGATGTCGACGACTCCCTGGTGCTTTTCCCGGATCCGATGGGCGCGACCGGCAACACTTTGATTTCGGCTCTCGATCATTACAAAAAGGTTATTTCGGGCCCCAAAGGCTCAGGGGGCCAGGCGCGCAAGTATCTGGCTCTTCACTTGATTGTAACGCCCGAGTACCTTAAAAATGTTCAAGCACAGCATCCGGATCTGATCGTTTTCGCCGTCCGTGTCGATCGTGGTCTGTCGTCCGAGCGGGCGCTCGCCGCCACACCGGGAACTTACTGGAGCGAGGAGCGCGGTTTGAACGACAAACATTACATCGTTCCAGGCGGCGGCGGGGTTCGGTGAGATTATGAATAACTCTTTCGTATAAGTGACTTAACCAATCACCAAGAGATTTGGAAGAACGAGGTAACGACGATGTCCGCGCAATTCTCGCCCTGAAACTGACGAAAATGATCGATGAAAAAAGATCGCGGGCCGGGTCAAGGAAATGGGCGAAGAGATCACCAAGCTTTGCCGCAACGAGGAAGTCATCGCCGTTTGCGTCCTCAAAGGTTCGTTCATTTTCTTCTCGGACCTGGTGCGTACGATTGACGCCGATATTCGCTCCGAATTCCTGGCTGCAGCAGCTACGGTAACGGAACGAAATCGTCGGGCGAAGTGAAGCTGACTCTCGATCTCACGAGCAGCATCGAGGGAAAAACCGTTCTTCTCGTCGAAGACATCGTCGACACCGGCTTGACGATGAGCTATCTCACCAAAATCCTGCAAGCCCGAAATCCGAAACGGATCCTGAGCGCGACTCTTCTTTTCAAACCGGATGCTCTCAAAGTGGATTACAAACCGAATTACGTCGGCTTTGAAATCGCCAACGAATTCGTGGTCGGCTACGGTCTTGATTACCAGGGCCTGTACCGCAACCTGCCCTACATCGCCATCGTCAATAACCTGAATTAGACGAGACAAACCAAGGAATGAGCGAGCACGCCTGCGAGCGACGCGCCAAATCGATGGCGCGCCTGAGGCGCCAAATCGATGGCGCGCCTGAGGGCGCCAAATCGATGGCGCCCTCGGAGGCGCCAAATCGATGGCGCGCCTGAGGCGCCAAATCGATGGCGCGCCTGAGGCGCGACGCCGGAGGCAAGCCAAACGCAGGCAATGAACTGGGCGGTGTCAACCGGCCATTTCAAGAGCCGCTTTTTTCTTTCTTGGCGACGTGATCTTCACGGATCCAGCGGCGGATGCGCTGGAGCAGCTCTTCACCGGGACCGAAATAGAGGAAATGGCAACGGTAGTTGTCACCCTCGCCTGATTTTTCACACATCAAACAACGGCCCGCGACCCATTCGCCTTCATCACCGAACAGACGGCTGAAGAAGCGCATGTGGCTCTTCTCGCGGAATGCCGTCGGGTGCAGGATCGAAAGACCGAACTCCGAAACCTCGTCCATGGTCACTTCTTTGCCAAGCTTGGCGTGAAGCTCGCACGGCACGAACGGCGGCGACTCCGGGTCGCGCATCAAAACCATTTGCGGGCAGAACGCGGACGTGAGCTGAATCAAGTAGCGGCGGTCGAGAGGCTTCGCACAGTAGGCGCTCACGCCCTTGATGCGGAAGTCGTCCATATTCGAACGCGTACGCGGATCCGACATGACGACGATTTTCGGCGGCGCCTCTTCAGGCCGAGAACCTTGGCTTTACGCAAAAGCGCGACGAAGTTCTCATGCCAAATGGCCGGAGTCGGCCTCAACATCGCCGCGTCGATGAGAACGAGCTCGAATTTGAAAAAGTTCGGATCTTTCGGCGCAACTCCTGAGGCGCCATAGGTGGACGCGAGGCTCTTGGAATATCCTTCGTGGTCCATCTCGGTCATTTCGACTTTGAGGAGCTGGGTGCCGTCGGCACCGCCGGCCTTTTCGAGCTGGCCGAAGGCTTCGAAAAAGACAGTGCGCCCCGTGGCATCGCTCATCCGGAAATTCGCGCGCCCCGTGGTACCCGCCTCAACGAATCCGAGGAACTCTTCGAAACCATCGCGATCGTCGCGATCGACCATACCCTGCCATTGGTCGGGTTTTTCGAGCCACTCTTGAACCGTTTTGCCCAGGACCAAATCGGATTTTTTCAATTCAGGTTCGAAGCGAACGAGATCATGACTCTTTCCGCGCAAGATCACCGCGAGCTTTTTACCGTTGGGGAAAGTTTGCTCAATGGCGATGGCCTTGCCGTCTTTTGCGCCGGCACCTGGTTTGGGCGCCTCCGGAGCCGGTGGCGCCGCTTTCGGAGGTTCTGGGGCGATCATCTTACTGAGATCCGCGGCCAATCGCGTGTAAGACGGATACTGGCGCACGACGAGTCCCTTGAACCCACCGTCAAAAATCGATTTCGCCTCGTTCAGCGTGTCCAGATTCATGTCGATGACGGCGACTTTGCGCGATTTAAGAAGCGCCATCTTCTCCATCAGTTCTTTGGAAAGACCAGGTCTGGCATTAGCGGCGGCGGCCGCTCCCCCCTTGGCACCCGCCGCAGGCGCTTGTCCCCAAACTTTCGTTCGCACCTGTGTTTGGTTGCCATGGATGAAGCGGCGGACCGTCGACAACTGCTCGGTCGTGATGCCGAAGTAAGCGAATCGGACGATGTACTCACCTTCTCGGACCGGGTGTTTGCCCGAATCGTACACGCGCCCGATGATTCGGCGCGCGCCTTTGGTGCCAAAAACATCGCAGTGAATGGAGGCGAAGGCGCCTTCAGGAACCGGCCCCGGAGAGCGAATCGCGATCGCAAATTCAGAGATTTCATCAATCATCACGTCGCGGCCAACCTCGATGATCTGAGCCGTCTTGGCGCGAAACAGGAAGTTCGGCGTGACTTTCGAGCTCTCGGCGATCAGGAACTCAAGTTTTTGCAAGAAAAGTGATTTGTCGAGGGGCTTGAGGATCAAATCATCGATTGCATCGTGCTGTAACTGATCCAGGCGCTGGTTTCCGCCTTCGAACGCCATGACCAGCACCCGGGGAACGGCTTCTGCCACCGCGGCCGGCAGTTTTTCTTTGGTGAGGCGCTGCAGTTCGATGACCGTCTGCACCGGTTTTTGTCCGAGAAGCTCGAGCTCGATGACAAAAGCCCGGATCGTTTTTTTCGCGTCACCGCTCGCTCCCGGCGCCGAACCAACAGCCGCCACGGCTAGAGCCGCAGGGTCATCGGGATTTTCCAGCTTTTGTTTGTAAGCTTCGATGGAAGGATAGACTTCGACCCGCAATTTTTCGCCGATACCTTGCCGCACCCAAAGCTCACACTGCCCCGCAAATTTTCTGTCAGAAGAAATGAAGATTGCGGTGAGCATCGAGAAAAGGGCCTCCCCAGAGGGCGTATATTTGACGTCTACATAAAATTTTAAACTTCAATAGTGAAGGCGAACAAGTCCGGCAGACAAAATTCGCTAGCGGCGGGACCGCTCTGTCATTTGCACCATAGACGAAAGGCGGGGCGCGGATTAAGATCGGCTTTATGAGTTTCAAAGTCGTGATCTTACAGCATTCGACCGGCACGCCGCCCGGCTCGATCATCGAATGGGCCGAGGCGCGCGGCCACCGGCTCGACCTTCGCCTTCTTCATCAAGGGGCGAGCCTTCCATCGCTCAATGAATTTGATTTACTGGTGAGCCTTGGCGGTCCGATGAACGTTGATGACGTCGAGGATTTCCCTTGGCTCACGGTCGAAAAACGACTGCTGCGGGAGACGATCTTGGCGAACAAGCGCTGTCTGGGCCTTTGCCTGGGCGGCCAGCTCATGGCCCAAGCCATGGGAGCCAACGTCCGCCAACATCTCCATTGGGAAGCGGGCTGGCATCCTTTAACCTTAAGCGATGGCCGTCGCCTCACGGTTTTCCAATGGCACCAAGACACCTTTTCTCTTCCCGAAGGCGCGGTCCAGCTCGCAAGCAACGACATAACACCGAACCAGGGTTTTCGCATCGGCGCTCGGGCGATCGGTCTGCAATTTCATCCCGAGGCGACCGCTGAATGGGTTCGTGAATGTTCGCAGGAAAAAAGCTACCCCCAAGGGCGCTATGTGCAAGGTCCATCCGAGGTGATTGCGGGGTTGACCCCTCATCTCGATGAGATGAGGGCATGGTTCTTTGACTTACTTGATCGCCTGGTCGCGGCTTAGATATCTTTGAAGCGCGGATCGTCAGCCGACGGGATCTCGCTTTCAGCTCCCGCAGCGAGTTTTAGAGGTTTCGCGTCCGGGCCCGCTTCGGCTTTGGGCGCGGCGATTTCCGCTGGAGGCGGCGTCGTTTTCGGCTTCGACGAGACGACTTTCATTTTCGATGGCGAGTTCGGCTTGCGCGCCAAGGCCGCCTTCGAGGTTTCCTTTATGGGAGCGGCTTTCTTCTCGGCCTTTGGAGCCCCTTCACCGGAAGCATCACCCACCAAGAAGCTCATCAAATCCTTCACCGTCATTTGCATCATCTTCGCCTGGCCGTTGAGGGTCTCGGCGGCACGCGCTGCTTGCTCGGCGGTCGAAGCATTGCCATGCACCACCGTATCGAGCTGGCTAACGGCATGCGAGATCTCTTTCACGCCGCGCGCTTGCTCCTCGGATGCCAATGAGATATCGCGCGACATCATGCTGACTTGAGTGACACTGGTCACGATCTCATCAAGAACCGAAGAGCATTCGCCAACGATGCGGGTACCTGCTTCCACTTTTTCTTTGCCTTGGAGAACAAGACGTTCGACGTTAGTGCGGGTCTCACGGACGATGCTTTCGACCTTTTGGATGCTCGACTCCAGCATGTCACTGATTTCCTTGGCGGCCATGCCGCTCATCGCCGCCAGGTTACCGACCTCTTCGGCGACCACGGCGAAACCGCGACCATGCTCACCGGCACGAGCCGCCTCGACCGAGGCGTTGAATGAAAGAAGTTTCGTCTGGAAAACGATGTCGTTAATCACCTTCGTCTTATCGCCGATTTCGGCGATCACTTTGGTGATCTCGGAAACCTTACGGTTACCCTCGAAGACTTCGTTCATGATTTCTTGGTTGCTGGAGTTGATCTCCATGATCGCCACCGCCATGTCTTGCACGACTTGCTGGCCTTTTTGCGCCGTCACTTGGTTGGATTCGGTCAAATGCGTCGCCTGTTGCGAGCTCTCCTGGTTGCGAACGACCATCGCTGTCAGCTCTTCTGAAGAAGCCGCAGTCTGCTGGAGAGAAGCCGCTTGTTCAGTGCTGGCTTGCGAGAGTTTTTGTGCGGCTTCGGCCACTTGGCCCGCCGTCGCCTCCACTTCGCACGAACTGACCGCAAGGCCGTTGGCGATCAAATCCATGCAGCGCCGGACAGTGCCGGTGATATAGAGAGCCAGCAGGCCTCCCACGACGACGACCGCCGCTTCGAGCAGCCACGCCAAAACGCTATAGTTATTGTGCGTGCTCACCATTCCCTGGACGGCCGCTTGAAGTTCACGGTCAGCCGCGCCGGCAGTGACCCGCAAGGCCGCGTCGAAAGGATCGCGCGCATGTCCCGTCGCGATGGCAAAAGCGAAATCGGGGCGGGCCTGGTCGACTTCCTTGCGGACTTCACCATTGGCATCCCACCAAGCACGGAACGACTTGAGGAAACTCGAGGCATCGGTCTTGTCGGCGTCGCTACCGGAATCGGCGAGCTTCGCGACGATATCCTCGATTTCCTTACGGTCGTTATCCATTTCAGCGGCGAGGGTCTTACGGGCATCAGCTCTTTTTTCGCCGATGTAATTGCGCTCTTTCAAAGCCAGCGCCATTTGCCGCACGCGGACCGCACTCCACGTCTTATTGTTTTGTTGACTCTCAGAAAACGCCAGAATGCGGGCTTTACCTGCAGAGAAACCTTGCGTGCTCAGCGCAGCGATCAAGAGTCCGCCAACAACCGGAGCCGCGATCGCCAGAGCAATTTTTCCGTTCAGACTGAGTTTCATCGCTGACTTCCTAACTCGCAAAACGTCAAGCTGCGTTTTGAGTTTTCATCGCCTTGAGATCTTCAACGCTCAACGTACGCTCGATATCGAGAACCAAGATCAGTTTTTTATCCTTGCGCGCGACTCCGGTGATGTACGCGGTATCGCGGCCACCGACATCCGGCGGAGGCTGGATTTCATCGCGGTTGACCGCCAGAACGCTCTCCACTGAGTCAACAATGATTCCGAGAGCGAGCGGCGAGAGGTCGAGAATGATAATCGCAGTTTCAGCGCTCGCATCCACCTTCGGCATCTTCATTTTCATGCGCAGATCGATCACCGAGATGACTTGGCCGCGCAAGTTCATGATGCCCTTGAAATGCGGAGGGCTATACGGAACGGGCGTGGTCTCAGTCAGCGCGATCACTTCTTTGACTTTCAAAAGAGGAACCGCGTACTGCTCGGTATTCAGTGAAAAAGTCAGGAATCGCGCCGCGTCCCCACCTAATGCCGCCTTCTCGCCACTCTTCTTCACTGCACTAAAACCATTCGATTCCATTGTTTTCTCCATGCCGGTCCAGATGCCGCTACTGGTATTTTGACTCTCAACTACTTCGGCTTAACGCCAGGAAGATTGAAGGGAAATTTTACGACTTCTTGGACTCTTGGATAGTCGTGCCGTTTTGAAACGCCTTTCTGACTCAATTCCAGACCGTGCGAAGGGCCGTAGCGACCGCGGTCCGGATTCAAGCCCCAATCCACGACGCCTACACAGTGCGCTGTCGATTCGGGTCTCTCTATAATATAGATGAACGCGCGGAGATTGACCCCATCGAGTGACTTCATCATAATCGCCGAACATCGCGGAGACGGTTTCTATGGCGCCACGGAAAATCACTTGTCCTCGTTGCGGTAAACCGAGCTTGTTCACGCCGGAAAACCCTTATCGGCCCTTTTGTTCGGAGCGTTGCAAACTGATTGATCTCGGTAATTGGGCTGATGGCCGTTATGCGATTCCCATCGCGAACACCGCACGCCCCGAGGAAGAAGAGCACGACGAAGTTGCTAAAATAGGCATGGATTCCCCCGATGAAAACGCCGACGCCGGCGCCGCCAGCGACTTTGACGATAGCGATCGACACCGCCACTAATTTGTTTTTCTGGCAATTTTTGTTGACCGATCGCTTCACACGGGCTTCAATTTTGCCAAGACAGAGGTTATTGGATTAAACACAACAATCAACAACTTGGTTCAGCAAGGAGAATACACCATGAACAAAGCAGAACTGATTGAACTGATCGCAGCAGAAACCAAAACAACGAAAGCTCAAGCTGAGCGCTTCCTCGATGTCACTCTCGAGAACATCAAGAAGACCGTGAAAAAAGGCGACGAAGTGAAACTCGTCGGCTTCGGCACCTTCACTAAAGCGAAGCGCAAGGCGCGCATGGGTCGCAACCCGCAAACTGGCAAAGCGATCAAAATTCCGGCGGCTTGGTTCCCCAAGTTCCGCCCGGGCGCTGAATTCAAAGATATCGTGCGCTAATCTGAAATACGCGCCTCTGGCTAAGCTTTGAGGCGCGGCGACCGAATCGTCTGAAACAAGGATGTTGAAGGAAAAGGGAGCGGCGATGCCGCTCCCTTCGGTTTTTCAGGACCTCGCTTACGTTTGCCATGCTTTCTCTTTTGCTCTTTCGATTTCGCGTGTTAGTTTGTTCGCGATGTCGAACAACTCAGCTGTCCAGAAATTTGATCCCCAGGGTTTGAAAACAATCGGCGTCTTTACCAGCGGCGGCGACGCTCCGGGGATGAACGCGGCTATTCGGGCCGTGGTGCGGATGAGCATTCATCATGGATTGAATGTGACCGCGATCATGCAAGGCTATCCGGGAATGGTCGCCGGTGAGTTCATGCCGCTCAGCCTGAACTCGATGGCGAACATCATCCAGCGCGGTGGCACAATCTTAAAGACCGGACGGTTACCTGAGTTCCACCAACCCGAAGTCCGCACCCGCGCGGCCGCCAATGTCCGCGGCGCTGGTATCGACGCACTCGTTTGCATTGGCGGCGATGGATCATTTTCTGGCGCGCATCTTCTATGGCAAGAACATCGCCTCCCGGTGATTGGCGTTCCTGCGACGATTGATAACGACATCGCCGGCAGTGACTTGACCATCGGCTTTGACACCGCGGTGAACGTCGCGCTCGATGCGATCGACCGCATTCGTGACACCGCCGCTTCGCACGATCGACTCTTCATCGTTGAAGTCATGGGCCGAGATTCCGGCTTTATCGCCGTTGAAGTCGCGGTCGCAGGCGGCGCGGAAGAAATTTTCATTCCTGAGAACCCCGCGACGGTCGATCAGGCCATTGAGCGCATCCGACGCGGTATCGCTCGCGGTAAACGTAGCTCGATTTTGATCGCCGCCGAGGGACACAAACCCGGTCGCGCCTATGATCTTGCCGAAGCTATCCGCAAAAAGTCCGGTTACGAAGCCAAAGTTTGTATTCTTGGCCACATTCAGCGTGGCGGTAGCCCCACCGCCACCGACCGCGTTCTTGCCAGCCGCCTGGGCTCTGGTGCCGTTGAAGCACTTCGCCGCGGTGAGTGTGACGCGATGGTCGGAGTCCAAGGTGGCTCTCTGGTCACCGTGCCATTTACGGACGTTATTGGCGTCAAGAAGAAAGTCTCACCTGAGCTGGTCGCGCTCGCCCGCACCCTTTCGATTTGACGCCAGCCCTTACGTCTTGCTACGCCTTTAGGCTTCAAACCGTTCGAGGGAGAATTTGAACCATGCTTAATTTGCGCGCCCGTTTTATTCGTCCGTCGGTCTCAATGGCTCTGACCTGCCTGGTGGTCCCGGCCCTGATCACCGGCTGCACCAAGAAGGAAGACAAACCCGCATCGGCCGCGCAAGAAGCGGCGAAAGCGGAAGCAAGCGAAATCGTCATCGGTGAGTACGGCTCCTTCACCGGCAATGAAGCGACTTTCGGTCAGAGCACGAACAAGGGCCTGAAAATGGCCATTGACGAGAAAAATAAAGCCGGCGGCATCAAAGGTAAACAAATCAAGCTGATCTCGCTCGACGACCAAGGCAAGGCCGAAGAAGCCGCCGCCGCCGTCACCCGCCTGATCACACAAAACAAAGTCATCGCCCTGATCGGCGAGGTGGCAAGCTCGCGCTCACTGGCCGCGGCTCCGATCGCGCAAGAGCATAAGATCCCGATGATCTCACCCTCTTCGACCAACCCCAAAGTGACTGAAGTCGGCGACTACATCTTCCGTGTCTGCTTCATCGATCCCTTCCAAGGCACGGTGATGGCGAAGTTCGCGTGGGATAACCTCAAAGTGAAAAAGGTCGCCATCTTGCGCGACGTGAAGTCCGACTACAGCGTCGGCCTTGCCGACTTCTTCATCAAGAAGTTCAAGGAACTCGGCGGCGAAATCGTCGCTGACGAGAGCTATCAGGGCGGCGAGATGGATTTCAAAGCGCAATTGACACAGATCAAATCCAAGAAACCCGAAGCGATCTTCATTCCCGGTTATTACACCGAAGTCGGCCTGATCGCCCGCCAAGCGCACGCTCTGAATCTGACTGTTCCGCTCCTGGGCGGCGACGGCTGGGATTCGTCGAAGCTCTATGAAATCGGCGGCAAGGACATCAATGGTTCGTACTTCTCGAACCACTACACCAGCGAAAGCACCGACCCCGCGGTCGTCGATTTCATCAAGCGCTTCAAGGAAAGATATAACAATGAAACTCCCGACGGCCTGGCCGCTCTCGGCTACGACTCCGGCAAAGTCTTGTTCGAAGCCATGGAGCGTGCTTCCGAGCTGAAGCCCGAGTTGATCCGTGCTGAACTGGCAAAAACCAAAGACTTCGCGGGCGTGACCGGGAAAATCACGATCGACGCCCAACGTAACGCCAGCAAACCGGCGGTCATCGTGAAGGTCGATGGCAACGTGAACCGTTATGTTACAACGATTGCTCCGTAACTAGGCTCGCCTTCCGTTTTCTGTTCTCAGATCTCGGGTCCCAGAGCTCAGCTGCAGTTCTGGGATCCCAAAGAAATGAACTCCCAACTTCATCAAGAATCCGAGACCCGAGATCCGCGATCTGAAAACCGGCTCTCACCCGTCGTCCGGTGTTTTTCTAGGGAATTATCCTACACTTGCGTCAGTCCGAAAAGTTGACGACGGCTTTCCGTTAGGCTTTACTGCCGTGGCATTCCTTAGAAAGCCATACACGACGGGAGTTTGCGACATTGCAGGAATTTATCCAGCACGTCATCAACGGTATTAGCCTTGGCAGTATCTATGCACTGATCGCGCTCGGTTACACCATGGTGTATGGGATCTTACAGCTCATCAATTTCGCCCACTCCGAGGTCTATATGATCGGCGCCTTTGCGGCTTATTACGGCGCGCGCCTGTTGAACCTTTCGGATAAGCCTGGCATCGCGACTTTGGTGATCTTGCTTTTCGTGTCGATGTTCATTTGCTCGCTCCTGGGCCTGACCATTGAGCGCCTTGCTTACCGCCCGCTTCGTAAAGCTCCGAAACTCAATATCCTGATCACGGCGATTGGCGTGAGCTTGTTTTTGCAATATGGCGGGCAGATCGTGTTCGGCGCGGATCCGAAGGTCTTTCCGACGATTCTCGATGACGTCACACTTGCGACCTTTGGAGCCGTTGAACTTCGCAGCTTCGATGTGGCGATTCTCGCCGTCACTCTGATCTTCATGACGGCGATTACGTATCTGATTCAAAAGACCAAAACCGGCAAGGCGATGCGTGCGGTTTCCACCAACCACACCGTCGCCTCGCTGATGGGAATCGACACCAACCGCATCATCGCCATCACTTTCATCATCGGCTCCTCGCTCGCCGGCGTCGGATCGGTCCTGGTCGGAATGAAATATCCGAAGATTGAGCCGTTGATGGGAACCTTGATCGGCCTCAAGGCCTTCGTTGCCGCGGTTCTCGGCGGTATCGGCAACCTCACGGGAGCGGTCATCGGCGGGATTCTGATGGGCGTTTGCGAGGAAATGGTGGTGGGTTATCTTTCGAGCACCTATCGCGATGCTTTCGCGTTCGGCATCTTGATCGCCATTTTGTTCTTCCGCCCCGCCGGACTTCTTGGCCGGGTCTCGCAGGAGAAAGTCTGATGCTGAAATCTGTCGTTCCGCCCACGCTTGCTCTGTTGGTGATGGCCGGTCTCGGCCTTGGCGTCGACCAATTCGCCAACCAGTACGTGCAGCTGATTCTTCTCTACGTCTGCGTGAATACGATTCTCGCGCTCGGCTTGAATCTGGTGAACGGTTTTACCGGCCAATTTTCGATTGGTCATGCCGGCTTCATGGCGGTCGGTGCTTATGTTTCGGCTTTCTTGAGCATGAAGCCGGAGATCTTCGGAACGACTTTGTCGTTCTTCCCGGATGAAATCGGATATCTGAATTTTTTGATCTTTCCGATCGCCGGTGGCGCCGCCGCCGCTTTGGCCGGCTACTTCGTGGGCCTACCATCTCTGCGTCTGCGCGGTGATTATCTCGCGATCGTCACCCTCGGATTCGGAGAAATCATTCGTGTGGTACTGCTGAATACGCAAGCGGTGGGCGGCGCTCGCGGGCTTTTCGGTATTCCGTCGCCGAAGCCGATTGATTTGGGCTTCGCGACTTTGTCGGCGTTTTACGTGAACTTCTTGGGAGCCGCGTTCTGGGTGGTGCTCACGTTCACGGTGCTGTGGCGCCTGGTGCATTCGACTCATGGGCGCGCGTTTTTGAGCGTGCGCGAAGATGAAATCGCGGCGCAGGCCATGGGCATCAACACCACGCAAGTCAAAGTGCGGGCGTTCGTGATCTCGAGCTTCTTTGCCGGCATCGCCGGTTCGATTTTCGCCCACTCGGCTCACTATTTGAATCCCTCGACCTTCAGCTTCACCAAAAGCGTCGACGCCATCATCATGGTCGTCTTGGGCGGCATGGGCTCGCTGACCGGTTCGGTATTCGCAGCGATCCTCGTGACCGTCGTTCCGGAGTTCGTGCTACGCCCGCTGCAAGAGCTCACCGGCACCGATTTCCGCATGGTGATTTATTCGCTCGCATTGATCTTGTTCATGATCGCGCGTCCGGCGGGCATTTTCGGAACCCACGAGTGGACCGACGTCGTCGCGAAGTTCACAAAAAGGCGGACTCATGGCGCTTCTTGAAGCAAAAGACGTCGTCATGCAATTTGGCGGTCTGAAGGCCGTCGATACGTTCAATCTCGCGCTCAACGAGGGCGAGCTGGTCGGTTTGATCGGCCCCAACGGCGCCGGCAAGACCACCTGCTTTAACGTTCTGACCGGCGTCTACAAGCCGACCTCGGGAACCGTGAGCTTGAATGGCACGGATCTGAGACCGCTCAAGCCGTTTCAGATCTCGCATCTCGGCATGAGCCGGACCTTTCAGAACATCCGCCTCTTCAAAGAGCTCAATGTTCTCGACAATGTCTTGATCGCGGCCCGCCAGCACACCACGAGCACGATGCTCGATGCCGTGTTACGCAGCCCCCGTCATTTCCGTGAGGAAAAACGCCTGCGCGACAAGGCTCTCGCTTGTTAAAAATTTTCGAGCTCGACGATAAAGCGGAGACGCCCTCAGGAAGCCTTCCTTATGGGCAGTGCCGCAAACTTGAAATCGTGCGGGCCCTGGCGACCGAACCGAAAGTTCTTCTTCTCGATGAGCCCGCGGCCGGCATGAACCACCGCGAGACTGAGGCGCTGATGGAGACCATCGCGCACATCCGCCGCGAGTTCAAACTGACCGTTCTTTTGATTGAGCACGATATGAAGCTGGTGATGGGGATCTGCGAGCGCATTCTGGTTCTTGATCATGGCGTGACGATTTCGCAAGGAACGCCGGAGCATATCCGTCGCGATCCGAAAGTCATCGCCGCCTACCTCGGCGCGGATTTTGCCGCGTCGGTTGATGCCTCGACCTCCGGAGGCCCTCATGCCAACTAACAACACCGCACCGACGCTTCTCGACGTCCATAACTTGCATGTTTACTACGGCGGCATTCATGCCTTGAAAGGCCTGAATTTCACCGTCAATAAAGGCGAAATCGTTTCCTTGATCGGCGCCAATGGTGCTGGCAAGACGACGACACTACGGGCGATTTCGGGAATTCTTCCCTACAAGGGAACGATCCAACTCAACGGCCAAGACTTGGGCGGCATTCCGCCGCATGAGATCGTCAAGCGCCACGTGGCGCACTCGCCCGAAGGCCGCGGCGTCTTCCCGAACCTGACGGTCATGGAAAACCTCGAGCTCGGGGCCTTCATCCGCAAAGATCACGAAGGCATTCAAAAGGATCTCGAGCATTGCTTCACTTTGTTCCCGCGCTTGAAAGAGCGGGTGGAACAAAAAGCGGAACACTTTCGGGCGGTGAGCAACAAATGCTGGCGATGTCGCGGGCTCTGATGACGAAGCCTGAGCTTTTGATGCTCGACGAACCGTCACTGGGACTGGCTCCGCTGATCGTCGCGCAGATCTTCGAAATCATAAAAAAGGTCAATAAAGAGGGGATGACGATTCTTCTCGTCGAGCAGAACGCGCGCATGGCGCTTGAGATCTCACACCGCGCTTACGTGGTCGAGACCGGCCGGATCACCTTTGATGGGACCGGTCCGGCTCTCCTCAATGACCGCCGCGTGATCGATTCGTATCTCGGCGGTCCGTGATCGCTCTTATTGGACGTACTTTTCTTTCGCGCGACCCGGCAGGCCGTGTTGACGGCGATAGTCCGCGTTGACATCGACCGCGTCCAGCAGCGCTCTGAGCCGCTTAATGCCAGCTTCGCTCAAAACTTTTTTTCCGCGAAGAGACTCAACACAGATTTTCAAGTCTGTGGCCTCATTGCACTGCTCTTTAAAAGAGACATCGGCATGCATGCGGACGTTCTGCAGGTGATAGTCACCAGTTCCCATTGAGCCCAAACCATCGCAGAGAGCGTGCTTAATGGAATCGGAGCGTTGCACGACGTCTTCGGTGATCGGCAAGGGCCCGCGGGTGTGCTTTTCGTCCTCAAAACGCCGGCGGATCTCGTCGCGTTTTTTCGCGTACTCGGACCAAGCGCCTGTTTCATCGTCTTCGGCCGGTGCCGGACCGAGAGCGGTGATCTCATCGTCGCGGATTTGTTCGGCGGTCCGATTGGGATCGATTTGTTTTTTCCGCCATTCGTAAATCGGCTTGCCCCGGCGATTGGTTCGCCCGGTGTTCACACGCTCATATTTGAACTTGGGTTCGGCTTTTTCCTTGCGGTCGGCGTAACGGTCGCAAGCCTCGCGTGCCATCGACCATTTGATTGTGCACGTCGAGCAGGTAGTCGTAATAACGCCAGTCGCGGACCGTCGAGTAGCCGAGGGCTGCCACTGATGCCAGACCAAGCGTGATCAAGACGACGGCTTTCGCTTCTGGGATCACGAGTTGCAAAAGACTCGTCTTGGAAAACTTCTTATCGATAATGGCCGCCACGGCGTCGACCCGGTCTTTGAGCGGCACCGACGGGCTTAAATTGACTTGCTGACCGTCAAACGTCACCAAGTGATTTTCGAAGTCGAAGTTCTTGTAGGTGATGACCTTGCCGTCATAGCGAATTTGCGCTTGGCCGCCGTCGAAAGACAGCGTGATCTTGGACATGAACGTCGGGTCTTCCTTGTTCACCTTGGTCGCGATGTCGGCGAGAGTTTTCTGGTCGGCCTGGTTCAATGACTTCTTCACGTCGTTCACAAAGTCATTGAAGGTCTTCATTTCGTTGATGTAGTCAAAGGCATCGTTGAAAGC
The DNA here is from genome assembly GCA_037367405.1 of Ottelia alismoides. Taxonomy (NCBI): domain Eukaryota; kingdom Viridiplantae; phylum Streptophyta; class Magnoliopsida; order Alismatales; family Hydrocharitaceae; genus Ottelia; species Ottelia alismoides. The sequence goes on along the minus strand of JAZKJV010007379.1, from coordinate 16,745 downwards.
GGGCGCTAGCTTCACGTCGCTTTTTTTTCGCGCAGGCGTCTTCTCGACTGCCGCCGGCTCGCGCACTTCGTTTTCAGCGCGCGCCACCGGCGGTGGCGTCAGCAGAACTACTGACAAAGAAATATTGATAAACCGGGAACCCATTTTCATCCGTGAAAATGCCACTGTTATCCTCGCTTAAGATATCATTTGACCGATTTCGCGCCCTCTAGCTTGATTCCCGCGTTACTCTCGATCGCGTCAGCACAAGTCTTTGAATTGCAACATTCGCCAAGGATCATCGCGCTCAGAACTTTTTGCTCAAGATCGCGGCGAATTTGACCGCCACGGGCTTTGCCATATAGTGAGGTGCTTCCCGCGGCGAGCGCCGCATGAAACGCCTTCACCTTCTGTCCGGCACCTGGCGGCGGGACCAAGCAGTCCTTACCCAAGTCGCTTTTTTCGCTTGCTCGTCCGCGCTCAAACCAAGCGACGGGCAAACATCCGACGGTGATTTGAATTTGATCGTATTGGGATCAATATTCCAGGCTTTAACGTACTCATTCATGACAAAGCGTTCGATATTGAGTTTGTTTTCAGGGTCAGGGGTTTGGCCGCCATCGAGGTCGATGTCTTGGATCTTCTTCTTGCTTGCGGGTTTCTTGTCGCTGCAGGTGCTGACGTCTGAGCTGGTGCAAATCGAAAAGTGAGCTTGCATGCGATCTTCGGAGAAGATCCGATTCTCTTTCTGAAACTTAGAATCGAAATGCTGCTCACATTCGTGGCGCTTGATCGCGACCGCGCGAAGATCCACTGAGCCCGCACCTTTTGTGTCAGAATAGATTTTGGCGCAGCTGATGTCTTTACCCCAACGGATCTGTTCCGGATCGGCGAACTTTTCAATTGCGGCCTTCACTTCTGGAAATTTGAGTGGCAAGTCTCCAATACGTCTCGGGGCTCTCTCGTCATTCTGAAATTCGCCCCGCTCCTCGGCCAACTCCATCCACATCTTACCGCAACCATCGTTGTAGTCCGCGCGATAGAGGCCGGTGCAAGGAGAAGCATAGGTCGGTTTGCCGTAGCGGGCTTTGCTACGATGCTTTTTCCCGTGCTTATCGGTCCAGGTGCGGCTCTTTGCCACGAGCTTGCCCTTGACCATGTACTTATCTCTAGCGCCATTACCTTTCGCAAAATCGACAAGGACATGATCGCCGCCTTTTGGATATCCGGTGACCATGAACTGGGTGCGAGATCCGTTAACGGACTCAATCGTCACCGTTGTGTCACCGATCTTTTCATTGACCTTGACGATTGTCATTCGACCTTTGCCATCGACAGGCGCTTGGCATTTGACAGTCTCCTGATACAACCATTTCGTAAAAGCCCAGTTCCCTTTGCTGCTCACATGGTTCGAGCCATGCAGATCGACTTTGCCACTGGTCACCAAATCCTCAGCAGTGCCCACAGTATAGTCGGGCGCCTTGCCAGCCTCTGCGTTCGTATCGATCATGAACATGAACGCGGCGTCGTCAACACTCGGTCCATTCGCGGCCTCGGCTTGTTCCGTCATCAGCATCAGTTGCAGCGGATGACGCCGGGACGGAAAGCCCATCGCCACTTTCGCCTCATCAGCCTTCTTGAGCATCCGTTCGAGACGACGATACTGGGATTCGTCTTTGACGTCGTCAGTAACGACAACACCGTTAATGATGGCGATCGCGGGCTCGATTGAAATCCATTGAATTTCGAGGAAGTCGTCTTCCTTGGTGCTCATGATGCGAAGCAAACCGCGATCATTGGTTTCGACTTCATAGCCGGTCAGCGGCTGCCAGTTCTTGAAGATCCGCTGCGCGAAGATCTTATCTTGCTCATTGGTGAGTTTACCGAGGAGGTCCTTTTGGCAGTTCTCGCCGATCTTGGTTTTGAAAACCTCGTAAGCCCAGTGGCACGATTTCGCCTCGGCCTTCTTGACCCCTGCAAGAGCAAAATCACACGCCATGAAGAACACACTGGCGAAGAGAACGACTTTGATCACTCCACACCTCTAATGAATGGTTTAATGTCAATTGTAGCCGCAAGGTCGAGCAAGCGAAACAATTTTTTGTCTCTTTATCGAACGCCACGTGAACCGGACTGACCAAGAGTTCGACGGCGAACCGCCCAAGGTCGCGTAAACACATCCTTCGTCGTGCTTCTCCGTCGCCAACGCGTGTTCAGACCGACTATCGTTAGACTGGCCAAACCCCAAAACACTCCACGAAAGTCCGGAGGTTTCACAGGCTATCAATTCAAATGTCCGATAGACCGATGAAAAGACGAGGAAAATGGATTTCTGAAGATTTGCTAAAGAGGCGATTTGTGAGCGACGCAAGAAAACCGAAACGAACTCTGACACCGCTGGAGTCAGCGGCGCTGGTGAGTTTCATCATGGGAATTGCGCTCTATATTGCGGTCGATGCCGGCCTCGTTCATATTGGGCGCTTACCCGTAGGCCGCCAGCCGTCTTCGTCCCCGGATGGCCAATAAGACAAAGGCGAAACAGCCAGCGTCGCACGCGTGAAGGCGTTGCATGACAAAATAGAAACTACCGCCTGAGAATTCAAAAGAAGGATGGCGACGAAATCATCAACCGCATTGTGACAGAGCCCCACGCATCGGTCGAGCTCCCGGAAAATTCCGATTATCAGTGGCAGGTCGTCGCCTATGTTGAGAACGAACCCCAGCGCGATTCCTGGACGGGTGCAGAGATCAAGGTGTTTTCTATTAGCGAATTTTCCCGAAAATGAGAGTGGCGGGGGCGATTACTCGCCCCCTTCTATCCATCAGCCATTAACGCTTCAGCTGGATGACTTCATTTAAGAGCTCGTCGCTCGTGGTGATCGTCTTCGCGTTCGCTTGGAAGCTGCGTTGGTTCTGGATGAGACCAACGAACTCCATCGCGAGGTCGACCGTCGAACGTTCGAGAGACTTCGCGAACAGGCGGCCGCGACCCGCCGAACCCGGCTTACCGACGGCGGCCGTGCCCGAGTCACGCGCTTCCTTGAAGCGGTTGTTACCGACTTTATAGAGCGCCTCGGGGTTTTCGAACTTCGCCAGGCCGATCTGGCCCAAGTCTTGCGCTTGGCCGTTCGAGTAAAGAGCGGTGAGAACGCCTTCATCACTGAACGACAGGTTGGTGATCGTACCGGCCGACGAACCGTCCTGCTTCCAGGTGATCAAGTCGGAATCTTTACCGTACTGTTTCGATCCGGTGAGACCTTTGCCTTTATCAGTCGTGATTGAATCACCGAAGTCGAAAGCGATCTTTTGGTTCTGGAGAGCGCCGTTGGCGAAATTGAACGATTCCTTGGTGACGGTTTCGGTATCGAGTTTGCCGTCGACCGTGAATCCGATCTTGCCGGCCCAAACCTCTGACCACTGGCCCGGCTTACCACCGGAAATGTCTTTGCCGTCGGCGAGTCCGTGGATTTCCATTGGCGATCGGCGGTTTTGTTGAAGAAGAGCGTGATCAGGTGCTTGTTACCTTGCGAGTCGAAAATCTCGATACCGGTCGAATAATGCGAAGTCGTATGAGGGTCTTCGATCTTGAACTGCTTGCCGATTTCGACACGCGAGTCGAGGTTCATATCAAGCGTGACCTTGGCGGTCGCTTTCGCCGGGATCAGGGTGCGCGGGAAGCGGATATCGGAAAGTTTGTTCACGATATTGCCTCTTTCATCGGCTTCGAAACCCTGCACTCGCTGGTTGTCGTTGGTCGTCAGATAACCTTCCTTATCGAAGTGGAAGGAGCCGTCACGCGTGAACGACTCACCGTCGGAGCCGCGGCAAACGAAGTAACCATCACCCGAAATCGCGAGGTCGGTCGCTTTTTCGGTGTTATCGACGTTACCTTGCGTGAGAATCGGATTGACCGCACCGATCTTCACACCGCGGCCGACTTGGTTACCACCCAGGACCCCTTTGAGGGATTTTGCGATGATGTCTTGGAACTCGGCACGGCTTGCTTTGAAGCCGGTGGTGTTGGCGTTGGCGATGTTGTCGGAAATTACGCCGAGTGCTTCACCCTGTGCGGCCAAACCGGACACACCGGTGTACATAGACGAAAGAATACCCATTAAACCCCTCCTAGGTTCTCGCCACGTCAGTCAGTCGGTGGCGCTGGAGGCCCCCAAGCGAATCGTCAGCCGCTTGGGACCGGCCCAATTGTTAAATCGTGCGCGCCTGGCCACTCTTGGCCGGCGACGCTTTTTCATCTCAAACTCAAATGACAACGGTCGAATCAATATTCGTGAAAACGTTGTCCTTCATGGCCTGACGGTCCATCACCGTCACGACCGTGTTATTCTTCACGCTGACGACCAGGGCGTTTTCGCCCGAGAGAATCAGCGTGTCTTTCGCGCCTTTGGCCGACGCTTTGGCGACGGCACTCGCGATGTTCTTCATTTCATCCGGTTGGAACTGAATGCCGCGCGAGCGCATCCGCTCAATCGCGTGGTTGGAAAACTTCAGTTCACCCGCCGCCGCCTGCGCCTTCGGCATCTGCGACTTGAGCGAGGCCTGCTCGAGCGCGCGTTTGAAATCAACGCCAGCGGCGCCGCCCGTTTGCGGCCCTTGAGGCTTCAGCAAGCCTTCGAGGTTCGTTGATTTGAGTCCGGATACCGCTCCGGGCGCGCGATCGATCGCCATCTTATTTTAGCTCTTTATCTAACTTTGCCATCAATTCGCGAGACATGGGAATACTATTGATATTTCCCGGCTGATCTGGTTCTTCAGCCGGCGGCACGTTCTCGTCTGTCTTCGCAGCCGGCTTCACCGTGGGAGCGGCCTTTTGGCCGACCGCGAGCGGCTCAGGAGAAACATTCGCGGGAGCCTCTTCGGGTCCGGCATCTTCGATCTTTTTGACGTCGGAGAGCTTGATCGATTGGTTACCCACCATCAGCACCGGCCTTCAGGTGTGAAGTTGAGTCCGGTGATGCGGCCGCCGAACGCGGTCTTCGCGAAAATCTTTCCACCGGTTTTGTTTTGTCCTTCGACCGAGATGCGGTACTCACCGGGGCGCGCGGCCATGCCGTCGTCCTTGACGCCGTTCCACTCGATGGAGTTGCGGCCCTTCTTCATCGCTCCGGCTTCTATTTTGCGCACTATGTTGCCGGCGGAATCCTTGACCGTGATTCTTACGTTCGCGGCGTCGCCGAGCAGCTCGAAGCTGATGCCGTGTTTTGGTATCGCCCGCCACGCGCGCCAATTTCGACGAGTCACCACTGACGTTTTGCCGATCAATGCGAGCGCTTGATAGTTGGTCTGCGGCGAAGATTGGTTCTTCATCGACTCCAGCGTGCCGTGGATATTGCTCAATTGTTCGAGCGAGCTGAACTGCGCTAATTGCGCCGCCATTTCATGTGACTGCAGAGGGTTCGACGGATCCCTGATACTTCATTTGCGTGAGCATCAGTTTCATGAAGGCGTCTTTACCGAGCGTCGGATCACCGGTGGTGCGGATTTTTTTCGACGGGTCGACCCAATTCGGATCGGCTATTTTGTTCAAAACGTCGCCGACATTCTGATCGCCGAAAGCCTGTTGCATGTCAGTCGCGGAACTTTTGTGCACCTCTTCCGCCGGTGGCCGGTAGCTCGAGCCGGTGTCGGCTTTCGAGAAGGTTTGGGTGGCTCGTTTCACGTTCATTACTGACATCGTTTCATTTCCTTATGCGACCAGGTCGAGACGTCCGCTCGAGTAGGCGTTGCGGGCGCGGGCACGGGCCGAGTTGCTTGTATTTGCCGCCGTATTCGTCGAACCGGAAGCAGCACGTCCTGATTCAGGTTGTCCGTAATTGCGGCCGGGCTGCCGCCATCCTTGGTTTTGCATGAAACCATCACGGAACGCTTGGCGTTCTTCGCGGAATTGCGACATCACGTCATTGGCGAATTGGCGTGTCTGTTCGCGGGCCTGATCGCCGCTATTGTCCATATGCTTTTTGAGCTCCTGGCCGACGTCGACTTTCATCGTGTCGACTTTGAGCTCATGAGCGGCGAGGTTCGACTTCAACTCATGCAAGCCTTTTTCAAGCAAGCGCTTCGAGGCATCGTTATCGGTCAACATCTGCACGTTCACTTGGCCGTTCTCGAGACTGACTTTGAGATGCAGCTGACCGATCCCCTCAGGCTTGAGATCCATCTTGATTTCGCCGCCCCCTTTTTTGATCGCGAGTTGCGCCTGGCGTATCAGCTCTTTCACATTGGCTTCCTCGTCTTGTGCCGTCGGTGTCGGGCGCTGAATGATCATTCCAGCCGGGCCCGCGGCCTTGGCGGCTCCTGTCGCCGGAGTGGTTTGTGCTTCTGCTCCGGCGAGGCTGGCGTCGACATTCGCCGCCGGGGCGTCGCCTTGAGCCGCTGCGCTTTCGGCCGTCATTTTCTTTGCGAATGATTTCGTGGTTTCAGAAGGAGCCGCGGCCTTCTTCATTTGCGAGTTGAAACCCACTTCGGCTGGCTGCGAGCCTGGACGCCCGTTGCCATCACGGCCGAACTGCTGGCTCATCGACGAAGCCGATTCGCCGCCTGAGGATGAGCCCATCGGCATCGCCAACGCGCCAGCTATCAAAGGCGACGCGGAAGCAAAGGCGTCTGACTCTCCGGAATCGAGCGGCAGCATGCCGGCCATTTCGTCGCTCTCTTCACTTTGCGGTTGATTCATGAGTGCGCGTTGCGAAGCACCATCGGCGCGGATGAGAACGCTCCATTTTCGCCAATTCCGAGTTCATCTGCTCGAGCGCGAACTGGGCCTTGAGCGGATTGTCCAGCGGAGCGGCAAGCGACGTCATCTGGCCCTGGCCCCGTAGCGCGAACGAATTATTCAGTTGGTCGATCGCCTCGTTGAGCTTGCGCAAAGCCTGATCGCGAGGGCTCAGCACCGCCATCCTGACGTCTTGATCGCCGCCGGTCAGTTTCTCATTCAGCGCGGCCTCGCCCGTGGTGCGAACCATCGTATTGTAAAGCTCGGCGGCCCGCGCCTGCTTCGATGCGGGAACCTCAAGATTCGCCAAAAACTGTTTGGTCGATTCTTCCGGGGACGCATCAGCGCTTCTTCATCAAGCCGCGAGAACGCCTCGACGATTTTCTCCGGCGGAATGCCGAATTCACGCTGCATTTGATTCATGAAATCTTGCATGGCCTGGCGGCGAACCTGGCCCTGTTCGCCGCGCGCCTGTTCGAAAACGCCGGTCGGCTCTTCAGTCGTGGCCGGCGATTGAACCGCTTGCTGTTGGCGCAAGACAGCCGCCTCGACGCCCGTGGCTTGCGGCTCGGCAGCCATTTCTTCTTCACCGCCGAAATCGGGATCCACAGGTTTGAAATCGGATGCCGGAATCAGGGAGGCCTCGTTACGGACCTCACGTGCCGGTTTCGCTTCGGCACCCGGCTCCTTCGCCGCAGAAGCAGAAACTTTTTTGAATCGCGGCGCTTGCCGACGCGACTCAAACCGCTTCGTCGCCACGCTCGCGGCCTTTAGCCGGAGTTTCTTCGCGCTCGACGCGTGTTTCTGTTCCAGTGGGGCCTTCGGAGACGGAAACTGGTTTTCTGTCAACGGTCGCTTGTGAATGCGGCGAGGGGCTACGACCCGCGAGCTCGAGCTGCTCAGAGAACGCGCCCGCATCGCGAGACGGATCCGTCCCGGTCGATGATTTTCCAAGTTTGGCCCCGGCCGGAGCGTTTTTCTTCGCCCCGCCAGCACCGATCTTGGAAAGTAAGTCTGCGTTCACACCGTTGATCAAGCCCGAAACCCTTACCGTTACTTTTTCACCGTCGCTGCCGGTTCCGTTTTCGCCGACGCCGCTTCCTGAGCGGGCTCGTCATCTTCCGCCGCCGGAGAACGCTCGTAACCCGTGAGCAACTCCGAAAGGCGGCGCGCCTTTTTCGCATTCATCATATCAAGGATCTCGGCGGCGCTTTTCTTCTTCATCTTATCCAGAATCTCGACCGCCAGATCCTCGTTCAAGGTCTCGATCACTTTCGCGGCCTGCGCCGCCTTCATGCTCGAATAAACTTGAACCAACTTATCCACTTTCTCTTGATCCGTTGCGACTCTCGTTTTCAGCGCTTTCGAAATCTCGGCGCGCATTGCTTCGAGTGACTTCAACTTCTCATCGAGCTCCGTTTTACGTCTTTGCAATTCCTCTTCCAACTTCGCGAGCTCGGCTTCGCGCAGGTCGAGTTCTTTTTTTCGATCGCTCAACTTGCTGAAAAAACTGAGCTCTTCGGGAGACCACTGCTTCACGCTCGGAACTTCGGATTTCTTATCGGCGACTTTCGGCTCGGCAGCTTTTTCCGACTTTTCCGCCGGACCAGCGGCAGATTTTTCCGCCTTGGCAGGCTTTTCTTGCTCGGCGGCCGTCGCGTGGCCGAAGACGCCGATCTCGACGCGCGCTAACCAATCATCGACGCGATCAGCCTGGCTATAGCCGAGCGTCGCAAGGCCCGCGATCGCCGCCGAGCAAAGGACCGGATAGAGTGGAAATTTCGGACGCCGGCGCTTCGCTCTACGCTCAAGCTGACGCGCACGCAGCTTTTCCACAGCCTTTTGCACTGGCGCTTGGCCACCGGCCGACACTTTGCGCGCGTCTTCAAAGAATTTTCGTATCCGTTCTTCATTTTCCCCGTCCTTGGAGAAGTTTCCCACTCATCAGTCGCCGCTTCGCCCGAAACGGGTGACCACGAGCTCATCGGTTTCTTTCAATTCATGCTTGCGTCGGCGGATCTTGAACTCTTCCCAGCGGCGCTCCTTGAGCTTTTCGAGAATCTTTCGCTCTTTCGCCGCCTCGACGAGAATTTCCTGCAAACGCTCCAACTCGGCCGTCAATTCGCGGATCACCGCGCGCTGGCGTTCGATGCGAATCTTCTGTCCGTTGATGAACTCGTCCAATTGGGACAAAGCGGGGCCTTGAGCTCCCCCGCGATTCGTCAAGTTCGCCGCGTGCGTGCGGGCATGATCGATTTCGGCAAAAAGCTCCTCGAGCCTTGCCTTGGCCTCGTCGACCTTCGCCCGGGCCTGCAACCAGTTCCGGCGCGCCACATCCTCGAGCTTGCGGCGGTGGTCGAGAACTTTTTCGAACGCGAACTCGAATTTCACCGCCGGCCTCCACCGAGAATGCGCGACATCAATTGCTCACAACTGGCGATGTCAGTGGAATCATCGACCTCTTGGCGAAGAAAATCATTGATCGCCGGGTGCAAGCGGATCGCCTCGTCGATTTCGGGATTCGAGCCGGGTTTATAAGCGCCGATATTGATGAGATCTTCCGCTTCTTTATAGACCGCCATTTGCGAACGCATGGCTCGTGCCAGGTGCACGTAGTCACGGCTGACGACGTTCTTCATCACGCGACTCGTACTCGTCAAGACATCGATCGCGGGGAAGTGACCGCGGCTGGCGAGCTTGCGATCCAAAACGATGTGACCGTCGACGATCGATCGGACCGCATCGCCGATCGGGTCATCCATATCATCGCCCTCGACGAGAACCGTGTACAAACCAGTCACCGAACCCTTGTTTTCGAAAGCGCCCACACGCTCAAGCATTTTCGGCAAGGCCGAGAAAACGCTCGGCGTGTAACCTTTCGACGCCGGCGGCTCGCCGGTGGAGAGACCGATTTCCCGCTGCGCCATCGCAAAGCGGGTGATCGAATCCATCATCAAAAGGACATGTTTACCTTGATTGCAAAAATATTCCGAAATGGTCGTGGCGACAAACGACGCCCGCATCCGGAGAAGCGGGCTCTGGTCGCTGGTCGCGACCACGACGACCGAACGCGCGAGGCCCTCGGGGCCGAGAATTTCCTCGATGAACTCCTTCACCTCTCGGCCGCGCTCGCCGATCATCGCGATCACGTTGACGTCCGAGTTCGAACTGCGGGCCATCATACCCATCAAAACCGACTTACCGACGCCGGATCCAGCCATGATCCCGACCCGCTGTCCGCGCCCGACGGTGATCATACCGTTGATCGCCCGCACGCCAAGGTCCATCGGAATGTGGATCGGCTCGCGTTCCAAGGGGTTTCCAACCGGATTGTAAATCAAGCTTTCATCGCTGGTTTCGATGGGCCCGCCACCATCAAGGGGCTCACCGAGACCATTGATCACGCGGCCAAGAAGCTCGGGTCCGACTTTGATCGTTGCCACTTGCCGCTCAAGAACGATGCGTGACCCAAGGCCTACCCCGCGCATTTCACCGAGCGGCATGAGAAGCACATTGCGATCACGGAAGCCGACGACTTCGGCGAGAAAACGGCCGAAACCTTGCGAAGGATAAACGGCACAGATAGAACCGATCGAGGAGCCGGGCAGATACCCGGTCATCACTTGGCCAACGACCTGCGTGATTTTTCCGGAGTCCTCGGTGAGGTGAACGCGCTCCAGCGCGGCTTCGTAGCGCTCGAGATCGAGGTGGTAACTGTCGCGGGCTTCCATACCCGGTTCGCGGCCCATCGTTTAGATCCCCTCACCCGGTGTCTTCGACGAATCATCGCTAGGACCCGCGCTCATCATTTGTTCGACCTTGGGGAGCTTCTCGGCTACCGAGCTCCAGAGGCGCTCAAGCCTTTGCTCGAGAGTCGCGTTCACATCACCGAAATTCGTTTCGACGACGCAGCCGCCGGGAGAAATTTCTTCGCTCGAATCGAGTTTCGCGCGTTTCAGCGCTTCATACTCCTTACCGACTTTATCTTTGATGCTCTCGATGAACCGCAGGTCCGCAGCCGCCAAGCGGACGGTCACCTTCTCTTCAGACTGCGCGCTCAGCAAAGCCTCTCGCACGACATCGAGAATGACTTCGGGACGCACATCGATTTCACGATAAGTCAGGCGCTTGGCCATGTAATAAACCATACGGACGATTTGCGTCTCGTTGCAGGCGATCAGATCGGTTTTGAGACTTTCGAGCGATTGCAGAAGCTCATCGAGATGCTGCATCTTTTCGCTCAATTCGACCGAACGCTCTTCGAGCGCTCGTTCTCGGCCTTCATCGAGGCCCAGCTGGTAAGCCTCCTGGTACGCCGCCTCTTGGAAGTCTTTGAGTCGTAGAAGCGCCTCGCGCTCGACCTTTTCTTCGATCGACAGTCGCTCGAGCTCGGCCACACCGGTTTGCTCGGCGACCAGGCGGTCGATCCGAAACGACGGCCGTCCCGCCTCGTCGCTCTGGGCGTTGAAAGCATGAAAATCCTTCGCCGTCTCGGTGATGACGTGAGGAAACTTCTGCGGCTGGAACGAAACCGCGATCTTGTCCGCTTCTTCTTTTGTGAACACTGCCTTCGCCATCGCCACCCCGAGCCGTTATGCGCTTAGACCAACGCGTCTTCCGAACCGCCGCGGGCGATGAGGATCTTGCCCTCGCCTTCGAGTTTGCGCGCGACGTTGACGATTTCCACCTGCGCCTGCTCGACGTCCGACAGACGCGAGGGGCCGAGGTTTGAAAGATCGTCACTTTGAGCATTTGCGCCGCCCGCTGCGAGATGTTCTTGAAGATCTTGTTCTTGATCTCCTCGTTCGCGGTTTTGAGGGCGAGCAGAAGTTTGTCGTTCGGAACTTCTTTGAGAAGCGTCTGGATGCCCTTGTCGTCGATCTTGACGATGTCTTCGAAGACGAACATGAGCTTGCGGATTTCTTCCGCCAGAATCGGATCGCGCTCTTCGATTCGCGACATGATCGCCTTTTCGGTGTTCTTGTCCATGACGTTGAGCATTTCGGCGACCGGCTGAACGCCACCGAGAGCAGCCTGTTCCACCGTACCCAAGTTGGCGAGTTCTTCCTTCAAAACGCGATCAACCTCTTTGATGAGTTCGGGCGCGACATGGTCGAGATTCGCCATACGTAAGACGACCTCGGCCTGCAGGGCTTCAGGGAGGCGTTTTAAAACCTCACCCTTCTTTTCCGGCTCGAGATGCGCCAGGATCACCGACACCGTCTGCGGATGTTCATGAATCAAGAAGTTCGCAAGCGACTTCGCATCGACTTGCTCAAGGCTCTCGAGCGAAGGACGCGACGAAGCGCTGACGTTCAAGTGACCGAGAACGCCACGCGCACGCTCTTCGCCGAGCGCATCGACCACGGTCTCCTTGGCAGTCACCGAGTCAGAGAAAATGTAGTCGGCCGATTCACTGATCAATTCGTAGTATTCCTCGAGAATGCGCTTGGGTCACCGCGATCGGCACGATGCGAAACTTCCCCATGACGGTGAGAAGCTTGCGGATGTCGCCATCGTCCATGCGACGCAAGAGTTTCTTGGCCGCGTTCGGCCCCAGATAGTTCAGCAAGATCGCGGCCTTTTCGAAACCCTTCAGGTTCTCGTAATCGATCCCTTCGGGTTTCATCAAGCGAATGACGGGCGCGCTCATGCTCCATCCTTTCTCACCAGCCACAAGCTAAAGGCGCCAGCGGCTTTCTCTTCGTCTTTTTCCATTAACGCCATGATCCGGTCTTTCAGAAGTTCGGATTCGGCCTTATCAGGATCAAGTGAGTCCTCAAGCACAGGTAACGCTCCCGACATACCCGGGAGTGTGTTGTCGACGGATTGCAGTTCCTCGAGCTCTTCGATGGTCCGCGGCAGCATGTCTTCGACGGAATCTTGGAAGCTGTCGGTGATCCAACGCATGAAGGGGCGGATCACGATGAAGAAGCACATCGCCAGACCGAACGCCAGGAGCGCCCACTTCAAGAGAGCGTTGAGAAGTTTACGCCGCTCGAGCGAGGTCATCATCTTTTCGGTGTCGGAGAAATCCTCTTGGGTGAAGCGGATGTTTTCGATCTTGACCGAATCGCCGCGGCCTTCGGTGAAGCCGATGGCGTTTTTCACGATCGCCTCGTACTTGGCGAGCTCTTCGGCCGAACGCGGCTGATAGACCTCTTCCTCTTCACCTTTGTCGTTCTTCTTTTTGACGACCGTGCCGTCGACGACAACCGCGATGCTCAAGCGCTCGAGACCGCCCGCAACCTCTTTCACGTTGCGAACCGTTTTCGGAACACTGAAGTTCTGCTGCTTCAATTCTTTTTTGACGTTTTGGTTGAATCCGACCTGGGCCGGTATCAGCCGCGCCCGGAAGATTCGCGCGCGATCCCGGAAACACCGGTGGGATTGGTGCGCTGGCCGTCGAGTGATTCCTCCTCGGTTTGCACCGACATCAGCGCGGTTTTGTCGGGGTCCACGGTTTCTTCGGTCGACGTGATCGTCTTATGGCCCAGCTGCGCGTTGACCCGGGCAATGACTTTTCCTTGGCCAACCACCCGGGCAAGGATTCCCTCGACGCGGTCTTCAATGTCGCGCTCGGTGCGGGCTTTCAAGTCGGCGATTTGCGCGTTACCGGCCGACATCGGGTCGGTGGGCTTCGAAAGCATTTTGCCGCGCGAGTCGACCACCGTGACTTTTTCGTGATCCATGCCCTCGACGGCATTGGCCACGAGATGCATGATTCCGCGGACTTGGTCTTCGGAGAGCGTTTTGCCGGGATGAAGCTCAACGACGACGCTGGCCGTGGGCGGAGCGCCTTCTTCAAGGAAGGTCTTTTTCGCGGGATCGCCAACATCACCTTCGAGCGCTTCACGGCATCGAGAGTGTTGATGGCGCGCGTGAGCTCGCCTTGCAAAGCACGCTGGTAGTTGATGCGCTCGTGATACGAAGTGGCGCCGAACTCCTGCTTGTCGAAAAGCTCCATGCCAATCGTACCCATCTTGCCTGAGCCGATCTCCGCCATCAGCGCCATCTGGGTCGAATGCAGGAGCTCTTTCGGAACGACAATGGTCTTACCGTTGTCCTGAGTGCGGAACGGGATGTTTTCTGTTGCAGTTTATCAACGACCGTCGCCATTTGGTCGGCCGGAATGTCACGAAGCAGGACGACATAGTCGGTTCCGGAAACCATCGCGAGCATGAACGCGGACGTGACGAGCACGACGACCACGGCAATGATCATCGACATCCGCTTCATCGGCGTCAGGTTCTTGTAGAACTCGCGGAATTGAACCACCAGGGTTCGGAAAAGATTTTGCATATTTAATTTACTATCCTCGCTAGCAACCGACTAACTTCAAAACGACGAACAAGCCCCTCAAACCTGCATCTTCATGACTTCTTGGTACGCCTCGATGATCTTGTTTCTCACTTGCACCATCATACGAAGCGCGATGTCGCTTTCTCCGCCGCCATCATGACTTCCGGGATATTCGAAGTTTTGCCGGTTGCGAGCTCCTGCATTTTCGCGTCAGAAGCCTTTTGCAAGGTGTTCACGGTGCCCACCGCGTCCTTGAGGGTGTCGGCGAACGACTTATCGCCGCCGTCGACTTTGTTCAGGCTCGGGGCGAAACCCTCGTTCTTGATCTCACTGGCGGTTTTGCCCGGTGTCGATCATCCTAGCGCCTTGTCGTATGGTCAATCCATCCATGGTGACCTCTGCTCCCTCTTCTGAGGAGTGACTTTAAGGAAAATCCCAAGAAAAACCAGTAGTCACTCCATTATCTTACCTGAAAAACATAATCCTAGAACTGCATCAAGGACCTGTTCTCTCAATCAGAGACTCATTACCGTCCCAATTCGAGAGATGTCATCGCCATGTCCTTGGTGGCGTTCATGGCTGAGACGTTCGCTTCATATGCCCGTGTCGTCATGATCATGTTCGCCATCTCTTCCATCAGGTTGATGTTGGGATAGGCGACATAGCCATCTTCGTTGGCGTCCGGATGATCGGGCTCGTATTTCATCAATGGCGCCTTGCGGTCGACGGTGACGTCGGAGACCTGGACCCGCTCGATGTCCTTTTGCGGCTGAGTGGTGAGAATTTCCCCGAAACTGCGCGCGTCTGGCATCGATTCGAGAACGACGTCCTTGCGCCGGTAGGGGCCGCCTTCCGGGGTCCTGGTCGTGTTCACGTTGGCGATGTTGGAGTTGATCGTGTTCATGCGCATGCGTTGGGCGGCCATACCGCTCGCGCTCACGCGCATCCCGCTCAAAATATCCATTATCTACCTCCCTCGGAGACCGCGTACTTCAAGGCCGCCATCTTCTTGTTGATCAGCTGGATCGCGGCCTTGTACATGATGCTGTTCTCGGCCAGTCCCGCCATCTCCTTTTCGAGGTCGACGGTGTTGCCGTCGTTGGCGACGCTGACGTCCGGGTTTTCATAAATATCGGCTTTGACTCTCGACAGCGCACCTTGGCTCACCGGGAAATGGCCTTCCTGCATTCCCGCCGGTTGCGGCATGCCCTCGAGGTTGATCGCGCGCGCCAGCGCGTCCTCGAAGTCCATCTTCTTTGCCTGGTAGCCGGGAGTTTCGGCGTTGGCGATGTTCGAGGAAATCACGTTATTTCGGATCTGCCGGAGATTGACCGAGGCGCCGAGCGCCCGCGTGGTTTTGTCGAATAAATCAGCCATTCATCACCTCTTGCGCGCGCGCGACGCCGTACTCGTGCAACTTATTCCGTAACGTCCGGATACTGATTCCGAGCATGAGCGCCGCTTGCGTCCGGTTCTGTTTCGTGTACTCGAGCGTTTTCATGATCAGACGGCGCTCGGCTTCGGCGATGGTGAGGCCAGGCTTGAACTCGCCCGCACCATCGGCACCAACTCCGAGTTGCAGACTGGGGGCCTCGTCGAGTCCGCTGATCGAAATCTCGCTGGCCGAAATGCGCTCGCCGCTCGCGAGAAGAACCGCGCGTTCGATCACGTTCTCAAGCTCACGGACGTTTCCCGGCCAACGCCAGCTGAGAAGCTTGTCCATGGCCGCGCCATCGAGCTCTTTCGGGCTCTTGTTATTGATATGTGAGGAAACTTCGACGAAGAACTTCGCAAGCAAGCGGATATCATCGGGACGGGCCCGCAATGCGGGAACTTTCAGCGGAATCACGTTCAAGCGGTAATAAAGATCCTCTCGGAAGCGGCCCTCGCGCACCATCACCTGCAGATCGCGGTTGGTGGTCGCGATCAAGCGGACATTGACCTTTTGCGGAGCCTTCGCGCCCAGACGCTCGATTTCCCCTTCCTGAATCACGCGCAGGAGTTTCGCTTGCAAAAGTAACGGCATCTCGCTGATTTCATCGAGCAGGAAGGTTCCTTCATTGGCGATTTCAAATTTGCCGGGCTTTGCTTGGGTCGCGCCGGTAAACGCGCCGCGCTCAAAGCCAAAAAGCTCACTCTCAAGAAGCTCGCTCGGGATCGCCGCGCAATTCACGGCCACGAAGCGGCGGTTGGCCCGCGGGCTCTTGGCGTGAATGAAACGGGCGATGACTTCCTTACCAGTGCCGGATTCGCCGCAGATCAAAACCGTCGCGCGGCTCGCGGCGACGTTCTCTGCGAGTTGCAGAAGACGTTTCATTTCCGGATCGGCCGTCCGCAAGAATTCGCGCTGATTTTCCGCTTTGAAGACGTTTGAGCTCATCATTCCTCCCGCAAATCCGTCGCCGCCGGAATTCTCTGAAGATATTTCTTGTAGTCGTTCTGCCACTTCGCCCCTTGCATCTGCTCGGTCGCGAGCTTGTACCAGAGGTTGTCTTTGGCTTCCTTGAGCTCGTTCCACGCCGTTTCGGCGCCTTTGAGATCGCCGTCCTGAAACAACACTTGGCCCAAGCGGTAGCGAACCGACTCGAGGGGCCTTTTGGTTTCGTAAGCGCTCAACAGCTCACGAAAGGTTTTGACTGCGTCGGCGCGACGGCCACGCTTCAAATACAAATCGGCCCGTGCCTCGAGCGCAAAGGCGTGCAAATCCGTCAGGCATCCCAGGCGGCATCCTTGG
>JAZKJV010007378.1:0-41639 GCA_037367405.1 Ottelia alismoides | reverse complement strand
TAGCCACTTTCTTACACTACACATGATTCTTTATGCTCCGTCTCATTAATTTATTTTTAGAGCAACTTTGGTTATAGATATTAAATGTAACCAATAATCTCATCCAAAATCATTTTATCGATGAGGAAGATCATCCAATCCATCCTCTTCTATGACATTCATATGTGCAGTCCAATCTTCTTCATTCATCATATCTAGAACTTTTTCTAATACTACATCTTGGAATTCAATATTCTTTTCAAAATTAGATATGCGGAAAATGTTATTTGAACAGAGTATATGAGGTATATGAATTCTCTCTAACAGTTACAATATTTTTCTTTTAATTTTTAAAAAATAATTTACTTTACATAAAGGAAAACTTGTTTAAATAACAAAACCTTTTTTAATTTAGATATTACCAACAATTATATATGAATGACATTTACAACTAAAACCACACTTGAAAATATTCGGGAGAAAAGATATTTTTTATTTTAAATTATGAAATAATTTTTTAAGGTTATTTCGAAATTTTTAGTTCTTGAGATATTAAATAAAACATAAAAAGAATATTATAGGCCCTTAAAATATCTACGGTATTTTTAAGGAAAATGGGATCTTAAAATACAATTTTGAGGAAATGGGATCTTAAAATACAACTTTTGTATTATTTTAGAAATAGGGAAACTTTTCTTTGTTACGCATTCCTTGAGTTTATGAATGTTTTTAAGAAAAAGAGTTATACGGATGTTTTTTTATAAAAATAAGATGTCTTGGTAATTAGAAAATAAATAACGATAGAATTTTCTCAACAACAACTTATAATAAATATATTACATATCATAAGGAGCTACACGGTGCTGGCAAGTATTATATTAGAATTTAATAAAAATCAATTATTTAGAAAATTGGAATTTTTGATAATTAAAGATAAAATTTTGCAAAAAAGTGAGAAGGAGTCACATCAATATTCACATCTTAAAATGGTTTTATCAAAAAATTTCCAAACTTAAATATTAACCCGACTTTAAAATAGCATAAAATGATTTTATATCATAACACACATCTGTAACAAAGACAACATTCTTCAACTTAAATTAATAACAAATATAACATCTCTACAATATTTTTTTACTTACAAATATATGAATCAATAATCTATTAAAAGTAACATAATAATAATTAATTAATTACTTACCTCAATCTGACGGTGAAAATGAGTCAAATAAGAATAATCCAATGAGATTGCAGATGTTTGTAATTGCTCAAATTGGGTATCAAGAAAAGCCATAAAAGTATGAGAGAATCGTTGTCCAGAAAAAATGAGAGAAAGAGTGTGAGGAGGAGAAGTAAGAAGGGTGTCTATATTTGAAGGTTCTAACGGAGTCTCAAACGTCACCCAGTGCAACTGTCCCCACAACGGACGGGTCCTTCAACAATT
This sequence comes from Ottelia alismoides, assembly GCA_037367405.1. NCBI lineage: Eukaryota > Viridiplantae > Streptophyta > Magnoliopsida > Alismatales > Hydrocharitaceae > Ottelia > Ottelia alismoides. Next base: position 40,216 of record JAZKJV010007378.1, on the reverse strand, counting down.
GAAGGGCTCAAAGGTCGAGTCCACTAAGCATTTGGTGGAGTCTGAGAAGCCACCCAATGATCCCATGTAAGCATTGGGAGGAGTCTGAAACGTCGCTTTTAGGGCGTGGAAGAGAGGCAATGGTGTTTCAAGCACCACCCATGCCCCTCTTGCCGATAACTAAAATGTGATGCCTCCTACCCTATTCAGAGACTAGAGATACCCCCCTTGCGAAACAAGGACTTTTTGATTGGGTGTGAGCTTATTTTTTTGTGATTTCTAAATTGTCCAGATTGTATCTTGCGAAGATCTCGACAAATAGAGATCTTCAAGGTTTTCTTCTAAAGATTTTTTCAGTGAAGTGATTTTACTTTTGAGACGTTGAACTTAGCCAGGGTTTCTTCCATGGTCTTTACTTTTTGAGACTTTTTGATTATATTGAAAACTTGGATGAATGAAAGTCTTTTTTTCTCGAAAAAAATCGCGCCACCGATCTCACCCACACCCTTCCCGATCCGACCCGCCCGATTGCCCGTTCATGCCTGATATTGCCACCTGGCCCGGATCCGAAAGACCCTCATCTCGGGTCTCCAAGACCCGATTCGGATCCGACCATCGTGCATCTTCGCTCTGGCCGCCCCAGCCATAGTAGCAGCAGCCCATAGCCATCACCATCGACCCTCCCGCCGACAACTCCATACCATCCACCACCCTCCGCCCATCCCTCAGTTAGGGTTGCGTCAGAGGGGGAAAAGAGGAGACCTTTTGGTCGCTGATGGCGATGGGTTTGGATGGGAAGGTCGCTCTTGAGGAGGGGGACTACCTGCAGCAACAACATTATCAGCAAGATGCCCATTACCTCCACCATTCGCATCGAGGATCGCCACACCAACTCGTCTCCTGCATTCCAAGATCACCTGCTCAACAAGGTAAACAACACAAACTAACCCAAACATCGGTATCAGCTTACGGAATCTCATCATGCTTCTAGAGTTTTGAGCTTCAGTGCCCACAGGATGCCCATGAAGCCTATTTGAGCAAAGAATTCCTTCCTTAAGTTAAGCCTATTTTGAGCAACTAATTCCCTCCTTAGGTGCAAGTGTCAGTGCCCACATTTTTATGGTCCTTGTGCAATCTTTATGTGTGCATTAGTCCACCAACAACCTCACCGTAATGTGCTTGACCTTGAAGAACATTTTGAATCACTTTCAGTGTATACCTTATCACAAATTTAAAATTTTTTTCTATTGTTAGAGGCTTCAGTCACACGAGGCTTAACATATTTTGTTGTGCATCGGTTCTTTGCTGTAGGTTACATTTTTTCAGTATGTGGCACGTTTTGCCACTTCTACGCAGGGGCAAGAAATACCACAGGACCTGTTAAGAAAGAGCAGTGTGTCAACTCCTGATCGTCCTTTAGGTAAATATATTTCTGCTTTGTGTTTTTTAATACGAATCTGATTAAAAAGTCGGATAGCACAGTAAGTAACTCTGTATGCATCTTCCTTAAGAGTTGCAGTTCGGCTTCCTTGGTTTAACCCCCTCCACATGTCACGGCATGAGATGTTTGACTCATGGAAGCAATATTTATAAGGAACTAGGATGTACCCCGCGCTTCGCGGCGGAACAAAAATTGAATTGATATGATTTCATGCACTTTGGTGTTGGTTATCAGTATTTATCTCTACCCTTAGGTTCCTATTGTGTCCTTTAATGGGAATGTATCATCATTCAGTCGAGAATCTGAGTGGTTTGTAACTCTTTTATATTTCTGGAGTTTTTCTATTTATTGCTTTTGAAATTATAAACAACCATTATATATCATTATATAAAATGTTTGTAAATTTACAGACTTGCGAATATATCAATGACTTTATTCTTTTACTTTTAATTTGTTTGCTAATGTGGAATCAGGTTTTGTTGTGGTTTCTAATATCTCCATTTTCTATATTCTCTTATTTCTACAGTTGTGTTTTCCTCATATCTACTCTTCTCTTTACTTCATTCTTCTAAAGACATCATCTCGATGGAGGCCGTAGGAGTCTTTGTTTCTGACGAATTCGAATGACATATAGGAGGGATGAATATACATGACGATATTTTTCAAAAAAAATAAAAAAAATGCCGAAAACGGTGCGGGGGCAGCCCATTTGACTCTTTTAAAAATGCTAACTTTTATAATTTCCTTTTAAATATTAAAAAAGACAAAAAAAGTTGTGTTATGAAAATTTATAATTTATATTTTTTGCAGAAAAATAAATGGTATATATTTATGCTATGAATGGAATAAGTTTGAATTTCTTTGAAAAATGGAACTTCAAGATCATCAAAAAAATCTCAGAATAATAACATAATTTCCCATGCTAAAATTTGACGAACCTTTTGGAATTTAAAAAAATGTTGAATTTTTTATGTATTTTTAAGGTTGTATGTGATTTTATGGTTGACTTTTGATTTATTAAAAATATAAGAGCATATTTATTTTCTGAACAAACATTAATACTATATATAATACATTATGAGGTAATTTGAGACGTTTTTATTATAATCTTATATGTTGTTGAATTAATACAAATTTATTAATAAAATTATTTTAAATAAACTTGCTAGATTTGTTACATTTTGTATTTATAAATTTAGAAAGAAAGAGATAAAGAGGAGAGAGAGGAGAGAGAAGGGAGAGAGATTTTTGTAGTGTTTTAAATTTAGAAAAAGAAAGAGAGAGGGAGATAAAGAGGGGAGGAGGAAAAAGAAGAGACGTGTAAGAGGAAAGAGAAGAGAGATAGGGAGGAAAGAGGAAAGACATGAGTAAAGAGAGAGGGAGATAGAGAGAGACTGGGAAAGAGAGGATAGAAGAGAGAGAGAGAGGATAGGAGAGAGAGAGAGAGAGGGCGGAAAAGAGGACAGACGAGTAGGAAAGAGGAGTGTGAGAGACAGGGAGAGGAAATAGGGAATGCGGGAGATGCTACGTGTTCTCACGTGGTTTAAGTGGAGAGAGAGAGGAACATAGAGAGCAGGAAAGAGAGGGAGGAGTAACATGCAGGGAGGAAAAGAGGCGCCCAAGCTCTCCTCACAGGGATCCACGTGCACAAAGCTGGGTAAAAACCCAGCTTTAAAGTATGTATATAGATTTGAACCATATTAAGGGACATTCATTTTAAAAATATGAAAAAAACATGTCATGGTATGGACTACACGAAAAGATATCTATAGCTGAAATATTGTCAGTGTCACCTCCTCAAATTCTGTGACTGAAAATGTGAATGGCTGTTTGATTGTGGGTGCATGTACATGAGCTCTTGGAGCATCAGATCAAAGGAAGGAATAGCTTGGATGCAAGTCTAGAAGTATTCACGGACACATGATGGGAGAAGTATGCGATATCCTTAAGTCTTGAGGTCATGATTTGAGTGTATGCACAAGATTTCATAGACATTCATGTGCTTCGATGGTCGCAATAACAGGCCTTGGCGGATGTTGCTTCATATGCGTACTGCTATTCTGAAGCGTTTAAGTCAACAATTTGTTCTTTTAGGCAGTCAATATGATTTATCTTTGGGTTTGCCCATAGTGATGTATCACGATGAGGATGAAGGTGATCATGGAGGAAGGAGAAGGATTCAAGTGGAAGTTGAGGTACGAAATAGATGGATGACCTTTCTAGTGACCATTAAGATGGTGTTGGTGCAACTTGGTAGTGGTTGCAGTGGACTTAGCGGGTGGAGATAGTGGGTGGAAGTGGTAGATGTGGGGAGGGAGAGTTGGCATGGGTGGAGTTGTTGCAATGTCGCCAAGATACGTGCTCGATAGTGGTGTCGATGTGGTATATGTTGGGTCTTGGCATAGGCACATATTTTGGTGATAACAAACTTGTGTATTTAGCTTGTAGTCAGGATATTATTTAAGGCATATTAAGTCAAACCTAATGAAAGAGGTTAATCTTAAGAACCAATCTTCAGAAAAAAATATCAAGATTAAGAAACATATGGCGGAAAGGAGGATGCTAAACTCCAAGATATAGCTCATGAAAGAAGGTCATGCTATTCCAAGAAGATTAAGTTTAGGTAAAGTCTAAATCTGTAATTTGTATTTTTATTTTTGAAGTTTATAAAAATCTCAAGAGAACTTGCGTCTACACTCATATAATGTTTTTAACATGCATCATGCATCTACCTCTTTTATTACGTTCCTACCTTGAATCAATCGTCAAATTTTGATTCTGATTGATTAATGGACCTTGAATCAATTGTCAAATTTTGATTCTAATCGATTACCGGATACCTTGAAACTGCACACCTTTGGTTTGATTGATTTTCATTGATTACACTTGATCTTTACTCTACTAACTAGTCCAATTGACTAACCTCAATTCCAATTGACTAATTGGCCTTTCAATCGATTAAACTTCAGTCTTGCTGTCTACTCATGTTTCAATGGTCAATTGGGTGTCATTGCTTAGAAATATTTTTAGTTGGCTAGTTTATTTTTCATATGACTATTTTTCATTCAGCCTATCAATTGTTTAGCCTACTATTTTATTTTCGATTAATTTATTTTCAGTCGACTACTTTTTGGCATGTATATCAAATTTCAATAGTAATGTCTACTTTGATTAACCATCTTGTACCTTCATCATTTAAATTTGCCATCGCTCTCTACAAACATAGTTAATAGAGGGGGATGTGAAAACCTGCATCTTCCATGCGATGGCTAGTAGTGGGAGGCATCTCAACTTCAGCTGTTTTGTTGAGGCAGGGGGCATGCAGGTGGATGACAAGCATGCCATTGGGGATGCGATGGTCGGCCACTTCCACAAGGTTAGTAGGTAGATTCACTTGGATGGTGTGAGGTGTGGTGGCAAAGATGTGCCCTGCATATAGGAGCTTTATGCCTCGAGGTTAGTGCACGCTTTCAGCATTGTGGAGAATCATGAGGTTGTTTTCAATATGAATGCAAATGGCTGTCCTGGAGCAGATATGTTCCCGGTCTTCTTCTTTCGTAGGTTTTGGGTATTGGTGGAGCTCGATGATGTGGTGGTGATTAAGGGTAGTTGCACATGGAGAATCGATACTTTGTGATGTTGAATCACTCTCTGATATTTCTTCTACATAAGGAGGTGGCATTGGACTAAAAAAAAGAGGTGGCACGACAGTAGAGGACTTCTGTCTTTTTGCCATCTCAAATGCTATTTACCTCATTGTGATGGAGGTCCTTGCTAATCAACTCTCAATGGCTTTTGGATTCCATCATTGATACTTCTCAGATGACTTTTATTCCGAGAAGACACCTGATGAAATCGATGGTGACTGCTTCCAAGATCATTGCCTACTGGAGGTGGATGGAGATCAAGGGTATGCCTTAGGAAGTTGCCTTTTCTAAAGCTTATGATTATACGAGCTGAAGTTTAATTTGGGCATCGCTTTCTTGACGTGGTTTTCTGGATGAATGGATTGCATAAATGAAGAGTTATATAACAACGACCTCCTATTTGGTTATGGTGCTTAGGCAACAGGATGGGGCTTCTTTTAGCATCAATTGGGGATCAAGCAGGGATGTTCACTAGCTCCATTGCTCTTTGTTAGTGGTAGATGTGCTCTCACATATGGCTTCTCAAGTGGTGGATAGGGAATTCTGCGATGGTTATTGGCTGGATCATTTGTCGATTCCTATCTTTCAGTATGCATGTTGTACCAATTTCTTTGTAAAGAGGGGTGCTATCACGATAGAGGGGATTATTGTGGTGTTGGAACTCTCTGTTGTTGTTGCCAACCTCATGCTTAATGGTGATAATCTCATTTTCTGTCCCTTTTGGGATGGAGGAGGAGATCAAGGTGTATAGAGCCTCTTTGCCTTACCAACGTTGCACACTCCCAATTAGTTATCTGGGATTGTCTTTGATCACTGGTCCGTTGTGGCGATCTGATTGGTTTCCGTGGTGGAGAGGTTTGAGCGCAGCTTGCAGGTGATGATGAGTGCCCATAGGAGTAGGTTGTTTTAGGGGTCTGACAATTCCTGCCAACCCTATGTCGTAAGGGTAGAGGATGTTGACCACCTTTTCTTTTCCTATCCTTCTTCGAGTGAAATCTGGGTAGAAGATGGTCCTAATGGGATCATTTTTGGATTATTTACGCTTTCTGGGACTCTATCAATCATTTAGTGCAATTCCGCTTGACGATCCATCGGTGGCCTTTTTTTGGACAACCTAGCTAGCGAGAAATGAGGTGATTTTTCGTGGTGAGAGATTCTATGTAGATAATGTACTCGAACTCATCGTGATCCTATGAGATTCTCGATCTTTGTAATTCTGATACTTAAACACGTGAATATACAGTTTTTGGGTGATCGTCTTTATTGCGTCACACCTTTTTTCCTTTCAAAAAGCTAAGAAACTTAGGAATGGTTTTTCTAACAGGAGAACTCATGACTAAATTAATTGTCTCATTCTCGTTGGAGTGGGAACGTAAGGTGACTGCTATAGAGGAGCCAACAAACTTTAGCACATCACTAGAAGACCTTATATGCAACCTTCTATCCTATGAAACTAAGCTAGAGAATATGAAGGGATGAAGGGTTAGACTTGAAGAAGACACGCTTATCTTTCATGCCTACCAAAGTGTAAAGGATGAATATATCACGATAACGATGTAGTCCTCATCACATAAAAATTCAAGACTCAAGATGCAGAATAAGAAAAATTATGAAGCAAAATGCTTCCAGCAGCATGTGAAAAGTGATTGCCCATAGTTAAAAAATTACTTCAAATACGAGAAAAGATCCAAGAAGAAAGCGACGCAAGCAACTTCAGATGACTCAAGAAGTAGTAAAGCAGAATAATAACAAGCATGCTTGGGAACTTATCCCACGTCTAATAATATATCCACTAAAACATACCATTTATCTTTGTCAGGAATCTTGCAAAACATTGTCTACCGCCTCCAAAAATTCCCTCTTCATTTATTTTTCACGCCCAACTTGGAGTACATATGCACACATGGCATTTTGGATGTCCACTCCCAAAATCACTTCAAACATCATACACACTCCGATCTCCAATTGACTTAGGGATGAAATGGGGACTAAATCAAAATCAGCATCTGCTCGTTTTCTGTCTAATTTGAATATATTATGTTTTACCTAAATGAAGAGATCTAAAAAAATGAATGGATAATATAGATATTTAAGGTAGTTATTTAGGAGTTCATTAGGATTTTGCTTTATTTTTAAGTTTCATTTTGTAGTCCAAACCCCTTTCTATTTCAACGCGTCAAAGGGGTCTTCAAAATTCAGATTTGAGAGTAACATCAGTGTGGTGTTTTATCCGTCTTCTCTCTTCTTTCTTCCTCTTCCCTTGCTCATCTTCATGCTTTTCTACCAAAAATTCTGCGCTACCTGCATATCATCATTCCCTTATTTTTCAACCTTTTACATATTTCCTTCATCTTCAACTTCATTCAGCATCACTAAACCTTTTAAGTCTTTATGTACAATATTGCCAACCTGTTGTGCGCTTTCTCCTTTCCTAAAAATCGGAATTTAAACCCATTTTGTTCTCTTTAGCATTTCTTTCTAGTGTCTGCTAAAAAATGGATGAAAAAAATGGCCATCAATGACTCCCAACTGAGAGGACTGTGCAGTGACAAACCCAAGATTTTGGGTTAGCGGGGTACCATGATATACGACACAGGCTTGTTGTAAACTTTGGATACAATAAACAATATTATTTATGGTAGATTAAAAATGCAGTAATATAAGATCTGAATCTTATAGAATCAAGGATAACAAAAGCATCAAGTACAAGTGAACACTGAAGAGCCACAATGAGGGCATTGATGGGTTGCAGAGTGTATTATAATAGATGGGTTGAACCTCAGAAGGATGCAATGAGGGCTGGAGGTTGCAGATCATGCTGCAATAAGAAGACGGCATGGGGTTATGAGAGTGCAAGTGTTGAGGGACTGCAGATGAGGTTTGAAACCCAAATGCCTAAGGATTGTGGGGTTGGCTCAGGAAGGCACAAATCATAGAGGATTGTGGAGGCTCAAGCATCGGCATTTTTTATGGAATATAGATAATCAATGGACAGAAAGCTGCAGGGGTGCTGTGGGGTTCAAGGTCCATGTAACATAGAGACTCAAATACCAAAATGATTCCTGGTAAGTGAGGGTGACGCTTGCCTCATGATGATCCATAAATCATGGAAGATTCTAATGTCGATGGGTGCATGGTGCCGTAAAGCTTGAAGGGATGATAGAGGTCAATTGCTCGACCATTGTAGAGGGTAACATAACATGGACCCAAGGGTATTTGAACACAGGGAGCCCGAGTGTCAGAAAATCATAATGACAGTGGGAAGGGATGGAGCTTGCTGAGCGACACGACTGTGATGGGAAGGGCAGTCGGGGCTAAAAACGCTGTGCGCAGTTGTTGAGAAGAATGGAGTGCTGGAGAGGGAAGGGATTGCAGGGTTATAAATCAAAGGATGAGGATTATTGGACACATTGGGTTGGAGGTTCGAAAGGTGAGGGAAGGCACATGCCCTCCTTTAAGGGAAATGTGAGTCAACTTCTGCTTTAATGCAATGTGTCACAATATCTGGGAATGGGAAATCAACCTAATAATAGTGTGTACAACCTATTCTTTAAAAAAAATCAACTTTTATGACTGAACTGTAAACGCCACCATGCGGGTATGCTGACATTTTAACGAACCTTAATTATGGAATATGTAATTGGTTTTGAAGCTTGTATAAACGTTAACATGTTTTTCTTTGTTTTCTTTTTGTTTATTGATTGTATTTGCGTGAAGTTTCCCGACTATAATTTCTAGCATGGAGATCCAAGCTCGAGTTGTTTATCTGGATGTGCCAGTGAATACGATTAACCATGGCTGCCGTTCCTGCTGTAGGCCTCTATGCTGATTTAGTTACAAGAGTAACAAATTTTCAAAATATGGACAAAGGACTCATGGTTTTAGCTGGTGATGTATTTGATGTACCCATTAGAAAGGATATAGTTCAGAGAGTTGTTCGATGGCAGCTAGCAAAGAGACAACAGGTATTGATAACAATTGTCATTTCTCTTTTCAAATTCGAAGAGGTTGAGTCACTTTAATATTCATATTATAGCAATCTTCCTGCTGCCAATCAAAGTGTAGCAAACATTTTCTCTTATTTAGTTAGTTAACAAAATGTGGACACACAAAATACCACTTAGGAATGAGAATTAATGCATCCTAACTAAGTTCCCAACATGTCCACTAGCTTCTCCTAACATCCGTAGAACTAGTTCTAAATTCTGATTAATTGTCGCTAATTGATGATTGATGTTGATTGAAGACTTCTGTGATATGATCTTTTCCTTGTCATGTCCTACTGGCGGTACCCGTAATCAATCTCAATTGTAACCAACTTGATGCAGCGTGACCCCAAATTATGGGGCCACATTTATCTAATTAAATAATTATCAATTTTATTTACGTTTTTAACGGTCGTATTGGTCTAATTGAATAATTGAGATCGCCTGTGATCTCAACGTTGATTTCGTAGATTTTAATTATAATTGTTGGTCAATTAAATAATTAGAGTCTAATTAAGGTAATTAGAGGTCAATTAGGATTTGTTAGAGTCCAATTAAATAAGTGGTTGTCAATTTAATTGAGTTTACTATTTTTGTAAACCCTCTCTCCTATATAAAGAGAGGGTAGGTCCTTGTTGTTAGTCAGTCAATGATGAAGTAAAATTTGAGATTGTTATCTCTATCCCCTCTCCGTCTCTCTCTCCCTCCACGCGATCTCCGCGGTCTTCTCCTTCAACCCCTCGCATTCCCGGCGAGTTCTCTCCAAACCCCTCGTTCCGACGAGTTTTTCTTCCTCTCAACCCCTCCAATTTCTCTTCTCAACCATTCTCTTCTTCTACCAAAAATCCACCAAAAAATATATCATTATTTTATTCGCCGAAGCCGGTTTTGCATCAATTGGTATCAGAGCATGGCCTACAGATCGTCCTCACGATCTGACGATCCGTCCAGACATTCGCGCCGACCCCAGTTCTTCCATGGGATGATTGGGAACGCTGATTCGGATTTATCCACCTCCAAGCATGCAGATCCAACAATTCGTCGGGAGACCAATTTTTTCAAGCGGAGGAGAGTTGATGCAGCGTGAAGTTAAAATATAGAGCCAAATATTTATCTAATTTTAGTGGTCAATTTTATTTACGTTTATTTTGAGTCATCGTATTTTTAATTAAATAAAAGAGATCGCTTGTGATCTCAATTAGTTAGAGATTTGAATTTCAAATTAGTCGGTTAGTCGATTAGAGTCAAATTAGGATAATTAGTTTGAATTTGAATTTGATTTCTATTTTTGTAATCTCATCCCTCCTATATAAAGGGATGATGGGCTATTGTTATAATAAGTTGAGTGATATGAAAAATTGAGATTTTATTCTCTATCTCTCTCTCCCCCCCTCTCTCCCCTTACGTGTTCTTCACGTTTCTTTTCTCCAACCCCTCGTGTTCCTGACGAGATTCTCCTATCAACCCCTCCAACTTATTCCTCTCTCGTCTCTCTCCTCCCCTACGCGATCTCCGCGATTCTCTTCTACGAAATCCCTCGTTTTTCCGACGAGCTTCTCTCCTCAACCCTTCCATTTCTTCCCCACCATCAAATAAGTTATTTTCCCGCCATCTCCAAATTTCAATCCGCATCATTTGGTATCAGAGCATGGATTTCGAATCGTTCCTACGATTCGACGATCCGATCGACTATTGGAGTGCGAAGTTCGGTCTCCGCCGCCCATCTCGTGATTCGCGTCGCTCAAAGAAATTCCATCAGCGTCTTATCTCATGCATCAAGGTGCACGCATGGTTGGACGCTCAAATCGACAAAGATTCACCAGTCGACAACCGAAATCAGAACGTTGTGCCTGCAGTTCAAGTCGATGTCAGCCATGAAAACGAAGGTATTCGCAGTCTTAATCCCGATTTCGGTGAGACAATCGTGGGACAAGACAAGGAAGACATTGGACCCATATTCGATGAAGATCACGCGGATAAAGCATGCCAAAATGTCGATTTCTTCGCAATAACAGTTGCTGTCCCGGCGATTTCAGACCCAACGCCGTCGCCGGAATCGACCCCGGCACCCCCCCAGGCCGCCCAGGTACTTCCCCTGTCCTCCCCGACCCCTCCCTCGGCCCCGTACCCTAATCCCCAGCGCCGCCTCTGCCACTCCCCCCCCTTCCCAGCCTCGCCACCGCCCCGCCCCTTCCCCTCCGCCTACTGGGCACGCGAGCTTCCTCCGCCTCCTGTGCCGCAGCGCAAGGCGGCGTGCTCGAAGACCCCCTGCGACACATCCGTGTTCCAGCGTGCTGCCCTTCCACTACAGCGTGGCCGCACCCTGCGCGCTTGTGCAGTCCATTTGGCACCGCACCGATCCCCTATCGCCGGCCCCCGCACCTTCCGCGCTCGCCTACCCCGTCGCCATCGTTCTCAGGCCCCGCCGCCCAGCAAACCGCGCGCCTCGCGCCCAAGCCCCGTATCTCCACCGCCTGCGACGCCGCTGCTGTACCGGACTTCGCCAACAGCCCTCCCGCGACTCCCGGTGCCGCCGCCTCGCGTGGTAACAGGAAGAAACCCTATCGGGTGCTTCTTAACGAAGGGAACCCAATCCCTCAATTCCAGGGAATTAAGGTTGAATTGGGAAAATTGCGAAAATAAATTTCCAAAGTTCTTTATTTACAGGCAGGTCCAGAGCAATATGAAAAGAGAGAAAAAGAAAGAGGTGCGAAAATTGCGCCCATGCCCTCAGCTGCGGAATTATTTAAAGAAGAATGCTGTAACATTGAGAAACTATAAACGTAACATTGAAAGGGATCTAATTGGAGAAAAGTGGAACCACGGCTCAAAGATGAATTCTCCGACGACGCACCTACTTCGAGCAATTCGTCGGGAGACGAATTTTTCAAAACGACGGAGAGTTGATGCAGCGTGACCCCAAATTATGGGGCCACATTTATCTAATTAAATAATTATCAATTTTATTTACGTTTTTAGCGGTCGTATTGGTCTAATTGAATAATTGAAATCGCCTGTGATCTCAACGTTGATTTCGTAGATTTTAATTATAATTGTTGGTTAATTAAATAATTAGAGTCTAATTAAGGTAATTAGAGGTCAATTAGGATTTGTTAGAGTCCAATTAAATAAGTGGTTGTCAATTTAATTGAGTTTACTATTTTTGTAAACCCTCTCTCCTATATAAAGAGAGGGTAGGTCATTGTTGTTAGTCAGTCAATGATGAAGTAAAATTTGAGATTGTTATCTCTATCCCCTCTCCGTCTCTCTCTCCCTCCACGCGATCTCCGCGGTCTTCTCCTTCAACCCCTCGCATTCCCGGCGAGCTATCTTCTCCAAACCCCTCGTTCCGACGAGTTTTTCTTCCTCTCAACCCCTCCAATTTCTCTTCTCAACCATTCTCTTCTTCTACCAAAAATCCACCAAAAAATATATCATTATTTTATTTTTCGCTGTCGACGAAAACCAATCCGCATCATTTGGTATCAGAGCATGGCCTACAGATCGTCCTCACGATCTGACGATCCGTCCAGACATTCGCGCCGACCCCAGTTCTTCCATGGGATGATTGGGAACGCTGATTCGGATTTATCCACCTCCAAGCATGCAGATCCAACAATTCGTCGGGAGACCAATTTTTTCAAGCGGAGGAGAGTTGATGCAGCGTGAAGTTAAAATATAGAGCCAAATATTTATCTAATTTTAGTGGTCAATTTTATTTACGTTTATTTTGAGTCATCGTATTTTTAATTAAATAAAAGAGATCGCTTGTGATCTCAATTAGTTAGAAATTTGAATTTCAAATTAGTCGGTTAGTCGGTTAGAGTCAAATTAGGATAATTAGTTTGAATTTGAATTTGATTTCTATTTTTGTAATCTCATCCCTCCTATATAAAGGGATGATGGGCTATTGTTATAATAAGTTGAGTGATATGAAAAATTGAGATTTTATTCTCTATCTCTCTCTCTCCCCCCCTCTCTCCCCTTACGTGTTTTTCACGTTTCTTTTCTCCAACCCCTCGTGTTCCTGACGAGATTCTCCTCTCAACCCCTCCAACTTATTCCTCTCTCGTCTCTCTCCTCCCCTACGCGATCTCCGCGATTCTCTTCTACGAAATCCCTCGTTTTTCCGACGAGCTTCTCTCCTCAACCCTTCCATTTCTTCCCCACCATCAAATAAGTTATTTTCCCGCCATCTCCAAATTTCAATCCGCATCATTGAAATTCAATTGTAAGCAACTCTTAACTGTAACCATTCTTAATTGTAAGCAATTCAATTGTAACCAATCCCAACTCTATCTGACCACGACCTTTTCATCGCTAATATCTATTGGCAGAATAATAATCACAACTCAAGCGGTGAGGAAGCCTCCTAAGAGACTCTTCTGTCTCGCCCTCCCAGTGGAAGCGCAGTCCAGGAGAAGGCTATGCACACTTCAAAACTACGCCCATGAGACGGGTGGGAGACACTCTCCGGAATGAATCACTCCAAAAACCGACCTAACTGATACATGCAAACGAGCTCGTACGGTAAAACCAAAATCGAGGATCCCCCAACCTAGGTACTCTAAGAACATAGGGTCAGTGGAACTGGACAAAAAATCGGGATCCCAATGAAGCGCAAAAACACTGCAAGCGTGCATAAAAACCGTACAAAGGACTGGGATCCTAGACTCATACACTAGGTGGCCGTTGCTCTAACTGGGTTTTCTATCCTCCGTCCGATTGAGGGTCACCGCACTCTCGCACGATCAGGTGTAAGGGTCACCATGATCGACATTATTAATTATCTTCACTTATTCATCATCATTTTTACGTCCTTGACTATATATTTCTTTTTCAATCCTTTCTGTGGGTTACTGTACATATCTAGGTCTTATGTCAATAGTGATATATAGTTAGTATATTATACCTAAAGGATTAATTCATGAAGATGATCAGTCCTTATGATCATAGGTTATCATTTCCAAAGTCATGAGATTATAAGTTATTCATTGTATTTGGATCTAAGTTCCAATTTAATGCAAAACTCCTTGTAGAAAAGAACCGAAAGTGTTCCACAACAGCCATAGCTATTCCCCGGCTCCATGGGTCCTCTCCCCCTCCACTTGCACGTAATGCATCATATTTCTCCTCCTTCCACTAGCAACTGTGTATAAAAATCTCGTGTTCGCATCTCCCTCTTCCGCCCACTTCTGTCTAGACCTATGCCACCGCTCCAGCTCCTTCAGCTTGTCGTCTTCCATAACAACCTGCTAGTGTTCTCGTGACTACAACTCCTCTGGGCTAAGATCATGTTCATTTTCAACCCCATCCAGTCTAGCAATCTCCTTCAGAACATTGTTACGATGCTTGCCTATGCTCCGATAAACCTCTTTCATGTGTTTCATCAGCCATAGTTAGCCGTATCGCAATATATCGACGATATATCAGTATCAACAAGTGACCGATATATCATTGGTATGACCGATATTTGCTCTTTCAAGGGCATTTTCTTCACAAAATCGGTCTGATTTAGGCGATATGACGTCGATATGTCGTCGTCGATATATCATCGATATACGGCGGTATATCACATCAAAACGATATCGATATTGATACCGATATTACATATACTGTCATCAACATCTCTCATAACCCTGCGATATTCTGAGCTAACCTCTGCGTAGCTGAGCCCTCCACCTGCAAAGACATCCAACAGTTGGTAACCATCTCTCTGAACCCGTCATCCAACAACAAGGTTGTTTCAAATCTGAACGACATTGGAATCATCCGCACACCCAACTCCCAACATATAGGCGTGTGGTCCGATCTCGATCTTGGAAGGGCCTGTACAACGGACATCGAGAACATCTCCATTAATTCAACAGATGCCAGAAAAAGATCCAGATGGGATCTCGAGGAAGTGTTCTGCTGGATATATCTCCCACTCGTTGCATCAAATACCTCCAGAGCCATCTCCCCAATAAACTCAATGGGTCAATTGAACCTAGATCTTGCCTACCATGGTCACTTGGGGTGATCCGAGGCAAGTAACGCCACATTAAAATCGCCACTGACAATCCAAGGGATGCTCGAGAAGTCTCTTATAGTCGATCTTAACTCCTCCCACAAAGCGGGGTCACCCCCCCAAGCAACACCGTACACCAATGTAAGCAACAACCTGCTAGCTCCGGACTTCAACTCCATCACTACAGAAATCGCCCTAATACCTAATCTTTATTCAACAACCAACAACACATCTACATCCCAAGTCAACACTACACCACCCACATGCCCCACGTTATTATTATGAATTTCGATAGCCTATGGTAGCCCATAAGAACTCCAAATCAAAGGATCCCAGTTTGCATTCTTAGACTCTTGCAAAAACACTACATCAGCACACCAAAAACTCAGACACTCGTCAACAACCCTTCTCTTCTCCCTATCCCCCAACCCCCTCAGATTCTCTGTGACAATCTTCATGATGATCCAACCGGAGGGTTAACAACGGGAACAAATACCCCAAGACATTCTGGAACTCAGACATGAATGTCGACCACATAATTCAAAACATCAAAGGACTGCCTCTCATCATCCATCTGATTCTCCATCGCAGGTACCACGATCGAGGTGGACCCACTCGGCCCAGGGATCAAAGTCCCCACAACTTTATCTTCCAACTCCAGCTCCAACCACATCTGTGCATCTGCTTTCCTCCTCTTGTGGGAGAAGGATAAGCTCAGATCTCCCTTCGCTAGCCTTCTCTATCTTCAAGCTCGCTCTGCTACCAAAATACGCTTATTTATTTTTTGACTTCTCGTCAAAGACACTACCCCCTACACTTCCTCAACCTCCTGACCGCCAAGCTCCTTCTCCGTCGTCTAACTCACCCATGGGGCAGAGCTCCCTGCCGTCTCAGCCACACTGTTCCAATCACAACTTTGGAGGGTTCTGCCCCATCAGAAGCAAGGATAGGGGAGATTCCCCAACTTGAAACATAGGGCCAAGGCAACCC
Source organism: Ottelia alismoides (assembly GCA_037367405.1). Classification (NCBI taxonomy): domain Eukaryota; kingdom Viridiplantae; phylum Streptophyta; class Magnoliopsida; order Alismatales; family Hydrocharitaceae; genus Ottelia; species Ottelia alismoides. The sequence continues at coordinate 24,163 of JAZKJV010007378.1, read as the reverse complement.
AACTTCAATCACGACGTCCTAGTTAACGGGTACCAAAGACGAGTCCACCCAACTGGGTCCTTTATATGCCTAGTTCCATCAACTGATTCTGAAAATGAATGGTATGCAATGCCCAATTCCACAAGGCCCACCACTACTATGGATTCCGTCGGACCCAAAGTCGAATCCAACTCGAGTGGTCCATCTACCCCAAAAGAGCCATCGGTTATCGGGTTAGGACCCAAACGGACAACCTTTGCTACAACTGGCGTTGATCTTGTCAAAAGATCTGCCGAACGATTGAAAACTCCCAAAAAAGGAAGCCCCTCAATCGCACCCGATAATCTCGCCCAGAAATCTTTGGGTGAAACTACCATTACAGAGCAAAGATCTCGATCCTACTACTGCGGAGAAATCGTAACCGACACCAGGGTCATCGTCGGTCGATGAGCACCCTTCAAACAAGTCTCTCCCTTCGCTAACTCGTCAGAAGCGGATGCGAAGCTCTCCAGCACCATCGACATCACCATTGTATGCACCACCTCCTCCTATATGGTCGCCAAAAGAAGTACAAACTCTATTCTTTCGACTGGAGGATGATCTTTGGAGGCATGGCCCTTCAGACACCACTCATTTGAACGATCACATTCCAACGCTCGCTTGATCTTAGCCCTGACCGAAGAATCTTCTCAACCTCCTCTATAGGTTACAATGCGTCTTTGGCAGATCGAAGGTCATGTCATCTCATCGGCAGCCCTGTCACCTCCACCACCCATCATGACCCTTCGGACACCACTCATTTGAACGATCACATTCCAACGCTCGCTTGATCTTAGCCCTGACTGAAGAATCTTCTCAACCTCCTCTATAGGTCACAATGCGTCTTTGGCAAATCGAAGGTCATGTCATCTCACCGGCAGCCCTGTCACCTCCACCACCCATCTGGAGGTGGCCACCTTCACCCCATTGCAGTCGAGGTCTTCACCATCACACCATAGGTGGGAACAACCCGCTACCATTGCTCAAGAACCTGGTCAACTCCTCTGCTTCGATTCCCAGATTCATTGCCTGATCTGAAACCGCATCTTCCACGTATCCTATCGTATGCCCGAACTCAAGAACAACAACCACCACTCTCGTCTCCTTAGACGAACCCTATGCAATCAGTACCCCTTCCAAGGGATCGCCATGGCCCACCATGCCATCCATCTTCACAGGGCCACCACCCACATCCAACTTGGAAGGCCTCGAGGGACAGTTCTTTCGAAGGTGTCCTCCACCGTACAACAGTAGTAGACATGATCTTGCGCGAGACACCATCTATCCATGTGACCCACCAGTCTGCACTTGAAACGCCGTTTATGAGGAGGAGCATTCTCCCGACCTTCTCCGGCATCTCGATCACCTCCCACAAAACAGAATTCTCTGATGGTGGCCCTCTTTCTCGCATCTCTTTCCTTCACGTCAAGTTCCGGTGAAGGTCTCACATCCCCCTCGGACATCGAGGGCCCTTTCCCCTGCTCTCTCTCTCTCTCGAGCCATCTGAGATATTATTTATTGTTTCATATTCTATGCATTTTCTTTTCTTTCAAACTATATTATGTAATTTATCCAAACATGTTTGTCCTCTATAGGAAAGAACCCATGGTCTCCTGAATAAGCGATTCATTTGTCTGTCTCCACACTTTTCTATTTGCAATTAATCTATAAGAATTGGGGTCAGGTTTATGTTCGTTGGAGTTTTAAAGTTTGATTAAGGAATCCTTGTGGTAAGGTGATGGATACTTCAAATAAAAGATGTGCACAAAGAATTTCGTCTTCAATGTTATGTATTGATCACTTCTTTCTCTCAATTGAGATGCTTAGAGATTTTTCAATTGGCTTCGGTGAAATCTCTACTTTAGACAAGGTCTAATTATACTCCTATGAAAGGTTGCAGAAAGCGGTAGTCGGTACTCGGTCGGCGGGGTCACTGAATAAGGATTAATTGACAATTGGATGATTAATTGGATTTAGTAAGACATTAGTCAGTTTTGAATTTTTTCAATTATTTTAAATATATAAATCAAATTTTATACACATAGGGCAGAGAAGCTAGCAGTAGCATCCTCATCACTCCCAGCAGCAAATCAATAGCATGGTCCCCATCCATGTCATCGGGGATAGCAATGGAGGCAACAACAACAACCTCAGCAGTATTTCCAACCTCCTCCTCACTACCAGCAACAACAATCTCAGCCTCATTTCAATGAGGCAACCTGTCAGGTTCTCATGCACCTGTTTATGAGAACACATCCCTTGACTACCTCACCCGCTTACTATCTGACCAGTAGGCATCCTTCCGGCGAGAGATGTACAAGTTCCGGTAGGAAATAAGGGAGATTATCAAGGGTAAGGTCACCATACCAGCTTAGATTGAACCAAACCCGAACAACTTGAAGAGGAAATCTGAGCATGTACAGTTTATAGAGACTACCACTCCTAGTGATGTTTTGCATGATACTTCTTCCACTATGTTTGATGTTGATTTTGTGATACTTAGGAGCGGTAGTATGCCATCCGATGGCAACTCATTTGAGCAACGTCCCCATGTAGATTCAAGGGCACCAGATAAGGATCGAAGTGGTGTTGATGCCACTCATGATGATGATGATGATGATGATGATGATGATGGCAGTGATGTTGATGCCACCACAGATGTTGATCCAGCTGACGGTATTGAGGCCGTCGTGATTCCAGTTACAGATGGTGGTACTAATGCCGCCAATTTACTAGATGCTTGGCCAGAGTGCAGTGTTGATGCCGAAAAGACAAATGATGTGGGTGGTACTGATGCCACAATACATGGCTATGGCACATGGAAGCACATAGATGATGCGGGTTAGATCGGTTTTGACTGATCTTGCTGTTGAAGTTCCTCTTCCCATGTAGATTCCAGGGCACCAGATAAGGATCGAAGTGGTGTTGATGCCACTCATGATGATGATGATGATGGCAGTGATGTTGATGCCACCACAGATGTTGATCCAGCTGACGGTATTGAGGCCGTCGTGATTCCAGTTACAGATGGTGGTACTAATGCCGCCAATTTACTAGATGCTTGGCCAGAGTGCAGTGTTGATGCCGAAAAGACAAATGATGTGGGTGGTACTGATGCCACAATACATGGCTATGGCACATGGAAGCACATAGATGATGCGGGTTAGATCGGTTTTGACTGATCTTGCTGTTGAAGTTCCTCTTCCCATCCAGCTTTTATGTGACAATCAAGCAACTTTATTTATTGCCAGTAATCCTGTATTTCATAAACGAAACGAACATATAGAGGTTGATTGCCACTATACCAAAGACATGATCCAGAAGGGTCTCATATCCACATCCCATGTTTCTACTGGAGATCAAACAATTGATATTTTCACCAAGGCACTTGTTAGAGGCCCATTTCAGAGATGTTCCGAGATGAGCTTGATAGATATACATGCTCCAGCTTGAGGGGGAGTGTTGAGATATTTATATCTTTATATTTATTTGTTATTTCCATTTCCTTTTCGTACCTCTCATGTAATTTACCCATATCTTTTCTCCTATATAAGAGAGCCCTAAGGCTTCAATTATGATAACAAGTCTATTTTCCACCAACACATGATATCAAAGTATGTTCGATTTTGGGATTCATCTGTGAGATAAATTTTATTTTGATTATTATTTTTTTTATTTCGTGATCTTAACGATGGCTCTACGATTTTGTTTTTATTTGTCAAAAAGCAACACGAGATCGGTCCTCCATGAAACCCTATTAGAAGATGAAGAGCCCCACACTCCTTGTAATCTCCTGAAAAATATCATGCAATAGCTACCCTTTTAGGCTTTCTCCCGCGGTTTCATCCCGCTCTCAGGGAGTAGGATTCCTCGAAAAAATCATGTTCGTTTAAGTTCTTGATTCTATTCTTTATTTTATAATTTCACATCAGGGAGTAGGGCCAGATTCTCCTTGAGTCGAAAATGAGATGTTTCTTTCGGTCTAGTTTTGGTTAAAGTTCCCACGATACTTCTCTCATATATTAGGGGCAGTGTTGGGGTGTTGAAGCTCAATGAGAAAAATTAGTTGCCTCTAGTGAAATGTGAGGTGAGAATTTGGGAAGAGAGTGACAATGTGCTATTAGGGTTGGCTGTCGAGCTTAACGATCCGAGCCAGGCCCCATCTCGAGCTCGATAAGCCCAACTGGGCTCGATCTCGTTGAGTCCAGCCGAGCTGGCTTTGGCTCGGGCTCAGTGAGCGCGAGTCTCTTATTGACCAGCTCGGGCTCGATAAGGCTCGAGTCGAGCCCGTTATCGAGCCTGAGCCTCTTATCGAGCCTAGTCTGGGCTCGAACGTAGTTTGGCTCGTTAAGGAAAATGGGAATTTTTTGGTAGAAAAGTGTTGTTACCTGGACTCGAACTCACAACCTCCTCTTTGAAGACTGCGCTCCTTACAAGTAGACCACTATCCGAGTTGTATATAAAAGTTAAATTATAATATATTGTAACATTCTATTTGCTAATGAAAAAGCAAATACACTAATTATATAATTATAACCTGGATTAACATAAATAAAGTGTAGAAAGTCCAAGTCTACAACATAGCCTACCCAACATTGCCGTTACATAAACCACAGACACAATCCGCCATTCACAATGTTGCAAAACTAATACAAATAAAAATAAACATCATTACAATTTCACAAATAAATTATATATAAATACATTCCTTATCGATCTCCTTATTGAGTTATCGAGTCGAGCATGGCTCAGCTCGGGCTTGGCTCGTTAAGCTATCGAGCCCAAAAATCTTGGTTGGGCTAGGCTCAATAGCCTAATGAGCCAAGCTCACGAGCCCTTATCGAACCGAGCCCGAGCCTAACTCATTGAGTCGTGACTCAATAGCCAGCCCTATGTGCTATGCCTTCGACACTGTTGCAATAGTTGGTCTGGCTATAGTGGGGAGACTGACTGAATAATCAAATATTCAATCAAATATCCGGTTCGACCGAATAGTCAATCTGACTATTCTGCTGACCATTGGTTAACTGCTGAAAAAAATAAATTGTATTTTTTTTATCTTCAAGGGTTACAATTTATCACAATATCACCGATAATGTCAAAGCTCCATTTCAGTTTCTCATAGTCTCTCTCTTTTTTTTAAAAAAAAGGCTTCAACTACCATAGAAGTTATGATATATTGCCTATTTTTTTGAATCAAACTCACTAATTTTTGCATACTCACTTTATCTAAATGATAGTCGAGATATTGATCGAATACAAGTCATGCGTAGTTTCTGAAACATTCATCTTACTCATTTAGGACCAACCTAATATCAAAGGAAGTTGTTTTCTCAACTTCAATATTTCATGTTGCATGTTGTTTCTCATTATTAGGTTTTGTATTTCATCTAAGGTTTTATATCATTCTGAATATGTATAAATATGCAACATGGTGTTTCTCACTATTAGGTTTTGTATTTCATCTAAGCTTTTGTATCGTTCCGAATATGTATAAATATATGAGATGCAACATATTGATTGAAATATAGTTGATACTTTATCTTTTTAGCTGGCAACCATATGTGTGTGTGTGCGTATAAAAGAATTTATGTGTTTGATCGGAAATTGTCGTGGGATAGAGGCAGGAAGGCAATATGAACATAGACACGAATCACAGAGTCAGAGGTACTTAGACCGTCAGTGACACTGGTTGCAAATGGCTTGTGAGGGACAAACCATAGAATGAGGTCGCATATGCCGCAGTTGGCGATGGGAGCTATAGACGGTGGTTGTGTTTGCCTAAAAAAATATAGAACGGCAGCGACATCTTCTGTTGGCAGTTGCAGCACGAGACATGGGCGGCAGCAGGAGTCAATTTGGGTGGAGAAGAAAAGGGAGAACAGTCAAGGAGAGTGCAGAATGTTGATCTAGTATTTCCACTCTGATGTTATGTGAACTTTATTCGTTGTTTCATAATGAAAATCATAATCTTTCTTCTATATAGGATTTGATGAGAAATTCATAAAAGGGATGCAATAAAAAAAGGATCAGTTCAAGCAATCTGATGAATATATGTTGTAACAACGCATATATTTTCTTTATATAGTTTTCCATGCCCTATTTTTGTCGTATGCTCTTTGAATGGATACTATGCGCCACAAAATGTTCTTTTCCCTGTACATTCTTAAAGTTCTGAGGGCGGGAAATAGCCCAAGAGCCAGAAGGTTCACTACGGAACTTCTATGAGGAGATTCATCGAGAAATTTTCAGTTTTCTTTTTTATTTGTTAGGGGACACACTCTACGAAAACTATTAGTGAAGTCAGTGGCACTGGGAAAAAGCCTTGGAAGCAGAAGGGCACAGGAAGAGCAAGGCATGGAACCCTGCGAGGACCTCAGGTCAGCCTTCACATATTAACGACAACTCTCGTTTCCACCTTCCATTCTTTTCCTTTCTATATCTGATGGTCATTTTTCTCTTTTTGATCCACTCTAACATTTAATTATATACTATTACTGCACAATGCAGTTTAGGCACGGAGCTACCATGCATGGCCCTAAACCACGTAGCCATGCAATAAAGTTGCAGAAGAAGGTTCGCCGCCTTGGCTTGAAAATTGCATTGTCTGCACGCACAGCTGAAGGAAAGGTAAGCTATCCTTCATTTTTTTATCTCAGCTGAGTCTTCTTGCCCTAAAGGTCTTGACAGGAGATATTGTTTAGTTACCATGTAAAGGAAATGAGCCATTTAGAAAAAAAAAGATCATTATGCCAGTAATGGGCCAATAGAATTTGGAAAAAAAAGCAATTGTCCTAACTTCTGTAATAGAATGAAATGGATTTTTTTTAAAAAAGGGGATGCAACCACACAGTTTCAAGTAACATGTTTCGTTGCCCTGCATAATTCTACCTGTCAAAGCTTGGATGAATTGTACTAGCAAGTTAACATTTCTCTTCTCTTCCAGCTTCTAGTTTTTGAAGACTTGGTCGTCCCTGACCACAAAACAAAGTATGTAGTGGCTTGTGTTTCAGAAATAGAAAATGCAAAGAAGATACTTATGGTTGATGATGGCCCCATTAATGATAATTTGAAGTTAGCTACTCAAAATCTTCATTATGTGAATGTTCTTCCATCTATAGTAAGATCTCTATCCATTTATAAAGATATACTCCTTCAAAAGAACAAGGAAATGAACACTGAACTTGATCCAACTTGCAGGGTTTGAATGTCTATGATATATTGCGGCATGACACGTTGATCATGTCAAGAGATGCAGTGAACCGGATTGTTGAAAGGATGCACACTCCCATCAACCGATGACATATTGAAGATCAGGCAGTTTGACAATGGGTTCTTAATACCCTTCCTTCGATTTCGACATCCAAGCTTGAGCTTAATTCAGCATATTCTTTCCTGACATAGAACTATAGCTGGTTAAGTTCTTCTTTCTGTTTCTTTGCAACTATATGTAGGATTCATATACGTTCTTTGGTATATATGGGCGGAATCTCCTTATAATTTTTTGTGAAAAGATCCAAGGTTGAGAACAACTTTATCCCGAGTCAGTGTATGGTTCTTCTCTCGCCATTTTCTCCACTTTTGGTGGAAACTCAATGAGATTACCGATCTCAGGTCTTCCTCGACCCTTTCTCAGTAGCTGATGGAGAATTTATTCTGAATTGTTTGTAGTTAAATATTTTGCTAAGCAAGTGTTGCTCAGTAGGCAGATTCAATGCTCTTAACCTTGATTTAAGTCAGGTCATGACCCAATTTAGATCTGATTTGGAAGCAAAGATTCCATGCAGGGTGGTTATAGTCAAATGGTTTTTTTGGATGGTTGTTTTCTCTAGTCCTGCTCTTGGAAATGCTCTTATTTTCCTGGAGTCACAAGATCTACAGATCTCGTCTACGCAGTGGCTGCTGTGTGCAGTACTTAGGATTATCATTAAATGTTCTTTTTCTTGTGGGTTCCAAGTTGGATGTAAAAGGGCAGGTGCTGATCTCTGTGGTCTGCTGTATTAAATGGTGTGCTGTTGTCAGGGAACGTGCACCCATCTTGATGGTGTCGGGCTCCTTCTCATCAGCTATTAGGTATCAATACTCTGACTAGACACTTCCTTCTATCACCTCTGTTTTTCCCTGTGGCTGCCACCAAGTAATTTATCTTCAAGGCATTTGTGTACGATTGTCTAAGAGGTCGTTCGGTTGGGGGTTATCTCCCTCTTTAGGGGGTTTACCTCCCAAATTTCCATTTTTCTCTCATTTGCGAGGCCCACTCTTCCTTCTTTTTTTAAACATCAAATAAATTATTTTTCTTTCATCCATTCCATCAAAAAATAATATATTATACCATCATATCATATAAAAATTATAAATTACTTAACTTCTACTTGTTTTTCCAAGCTTTAATGCAATCACATCACAATAGCTACTCACTTTTCCAAATTTCAATACAATCACATCACAACAAACTCACTCAACCCCTAACCTCATATCCAAACACCAAAACACGAAAACGATTTACCCTTCCCTAGTTTAACCCGGGCTAACTCGGTAACCAAACGCACCCTAAGGAAATTGGTTCTCAAATCCAAAAGGATACCCGAAAATCTACCCATCTTTTGTAGCGTGGCACATTAGTTGCCATGCAGGATTTGAGGTTGCTTATTGGATGGATAATGCATTACAAGTTGGTTCATCTCGTATATGATATGACTAGCGATGGACATGGGTTGGGCCTTGAAGGGCCCAGGCCCAAGCCCATCTAAATATTTCGGGCCTTGGGTCGGGTCTAGGCCCGCAATTCTTCTTGTTGTTTGGCCCAAGCCTAGGCCTGACCCATTTCCTCAGGGCCAGGTTGACCTAAGTCCCAGCACGTTTTGCAGGCCTGCAAAAATATAACATCGACTCATCATGATTAATTGCCATCAATTCACTTAAAAAACGATCATAGCAATTCTAAGACCGTTAAAATTACCTATTCTAGATGGAGGTTATAGGAGTCTCTGTTTCTAATGAAATTCGAATGACATATTAGAAGGATATATAGATGATTATACATGGTGGTATTATTCAAAAAAGTAAAAAATATGAAAGATATAAGCCTCGGTGCATGTAAAATTACACGCACCTTGGTGCAAGCTCCCCATCCTCTTAATATATTAACATTATAAGTATAATTTGATATAAAATGAGATTGGGGCTCATTTCTCTCTCTCTCTCTCATTATTTCTAATTCTCTTTGTAAATGAAACGGATTTTGTTGTTTCCTTTTAAATATGATTTTTTAAAACTAAATCTATTAAAAAATAATCATTGGAAAAAATAATCTATACCTTATTAAAAAAACTCAATAATATTGAAATGATAAGTTTATCAAAATTTAAATAATCACATTTGAAATTGTTAACTCTATTTAAAAAATATCATTTGAAAATACATTTATTTCCATTTTTTACTATGTATACTTGGTACTTCCTTGATAAAATTCTTGATTCCGTCCTTTGCTGAATCTGTATTCAGCTTTTTGAGTTTGTATTGTTGTTAGGCTTTGGGTAATGTCATGTAAACCATCTTTATTTGCTCCCCATGATTCACATCATCAAATCCTCATCAAGAACCAATTCAGTAGTTAAACTATGTACCGGTTTCCTTCCATGCTATTGCTATGGGTTGTTTCCTTGGTAGGGGTTATATAAGTGTGTAAATACGAGTGAGATCATTTCATCCTCTCCTTTCTTTTTTTTTTTTGTTGCCCTATTCTTTTGGTCTCTCGTGACATCACTTGTAGGGCTGCTAATCGAACCGAACTGTAACGAACGGACCTATGTTCGAGTTCGGTTCGATAAGGAAGTTCGAAAGTTCGAGTTCGAGTTCGGTTCGATAAATGTTCGATAGGATATGTTCGAGTTCGAGTTCGTTTAGAAAACGAACGTTCGAGTTCAATTCGATAACAGTTCGTTAACAATTTAACTTAACTAAAACTTGTTTATTTAAACAAGTTCGAAACTGGATTTCGATAACATGGTTCGATAAGCAGTAAAAATAAGAAAATGTTCAAATTAAAGCGGAACAAAGCCCAATATAACACCACAATTTCTTTAACCTCGAAATTTATCAAGTGTATAAATACTAAGTTACATATACAGATACATACACATATACATATATAGAACTCGAACATTTATCGAACGAACATAATTTTATGTTCATGTTCGGTTCGTTAAGCTATCGAACTAAAATTTGAAATTCATATTCAGTCCGTTTAGAAACGAACGAACATTTTTCGAACTATTATCGAACGAACTCTAATCGAATACGAACATGTTCAGTTCGATTAGCAGCCCTAATCACTTGTGGCCAACTTTAAAAAGGAGCACGGGTTGGCTTTTTTTTCTAGAATCGCTTTTAAATTCTTTCCTTTTTTATATTTATCAGGATTTTTTATATGCATGTGCGTGTAATCCCATGAAATCACACAATAATCCCCGCAGAACTTTCTGTGAAGCTTCTTTTCGAACATTCTATGATTATTTTTGTGCTGAAAGTGATGGAGCTCGAGATTTGATACACAATTTCAAGTAGGGCCGTCAGGAAAGCTCGAGCTCGATGAGCTCAACTCGGGCTCGCTCGTTAAGGGCTCGCGAGCCGGATTCGAAACTTTAACGAGCCCGAGCCCAAGTTGGGTTTTATAGCTCGTTAGCTTATCGAGTCGAGTCCGAGTTGGTCATTGTTCAACTCGGAAACTCGACTCGATAACTCATTTTCCCTCTTAATAAAAAATTAAAAATATATATAGTGAAACTTCCACATTGAGTTTGATATAAAATAGAGGTTAATATTTTTCTTGCCCAAAAAGCTACAGAAAAGAGTATAAAAAATCAAAATTACAAATATCATTTGCATAATTTATTGTATAAATGGAACAATGACTCATTAAGAGGTTCATGAGCCAGCTCATTTTGAGGTTCATGGGCCAGCTCGGAAATTCATGAGTCGATTAGAGGCTCATGAACCAGCTCAGAAACTCGTGGCTCGATAAGAAGCTCGTGAGTCAACTCGAACTCGACGAGTTTGTGTTCGAGTTGGTGATCCAGAGCTCGATCCTTATCGAGCCCGAGTTCAAGCCTTAGGTTTCTTATCGAGTTCGAGTCTGAATTGAGGTCAACTCGGCTCGTTGAACTCGATAGACACCCCTAATTTCAAGTCTTACATACTTAAATCTAGAAAAATTACATGCCATATGAGTAACAGACCTCGAAGGTCTGTAGAATGAAGAATCTCTCCCCGTGAGGGATTGTAGTCTCGCATCTTCTTTTACTTCCCACCTTGATTGATTGATGTCGATAGTGTCCTTTTCTGTACTACGATCTCAGGGCTAAAAAAAGATGGAGTTTTTCTCCTCTCATCTGTTGGAAATGCGAGCCCACGGCGAGCCATTATGCAATAAATGTTATTGCAATTCACTCCTTAATCTGAAATGAAGAATACATAATTTGCATAATAGGTCCCTTAGTACAATTAGGGTTATGTACCATGGCCATCTTGATGATCATACAGCTGTTGATTCGACTATTGAATCATAGAGGCTGGTGCTTGGGTGAATATCTAAAGAGTTAGATTGAGGACTCATCAAGCACCGTCAAATGATTGTTAAGAGATGATCTCCAGCCTGAGTAGGAGATGGCAATCCTTATCTCTGAAGGCTGATATCTGACCGACCTCTTGATGCAGGTCCTCTGCATAGGAATAGAGATTCGGAGGTGTCAGATTAGTTAGGTCAAAGAGTTAACTTAACGAGATCGAGATAACCAAAGTCCTATATCATATGCTGTCATGATATAGGCACGCATCCTCTGACCGGAGACAGATGTGTTGCTATATGTCTAAGTATGTACATTTGGCAGACCAATAGGTTGATGACCTAATCAAGGTCTATACACCGACGCGCTGGTGTGCATATAAGGGCATATGAGTAATACGATCTCTCAAAGGGATCATACAGGTTCAGTTACTGAACCGGAAGACATGAGCTCACTCATGAGATATTGGGAAGAATCAAATTCCGTGCGCACGGTCGTCTCGCTTTGGAAGCTTGACTGAATTTGTAGGTTTGATATATACTTTTGGAAAGTATATGATCAAGACCTAGGTATGATATATGCTTTTGGAAAGTATATGATCGATACCGACTCCCAATGATCGAATGAGAAACTTATTGATAGAACCATGAAGTAGACAGTATAAAGTTGATCGAATACTTCGGGTTTAGTCTGAGTCTTCCAGTATGCAGGATGTACAGGTATTGGGAATACCTGAGGGTGATGTGATCATAAACGATTGTATAACCATGACGCTTCCATTCCTAGGGAGTGATGAAACGGGTCTGGATTTTAGTGACTCCTCTCAGTAGAGAAGTGATCTGATCTTGGTCCAAGTATTGGACATTGATCTGAATGTGATTCAGATACAATGAGAAGATTAGATTTACGGTCTTGATTTAATCAAGCATCTATGGGAGGCCCGCGATCTGGATTTGAGATACGATCTCAATATCCATGTCACTATACGTGGAACAATACAATCGCCCTGTCCTTATCTCCAAGTATCTGCGGAGAAAGCGCATTATCCTTGAAGGAGTTCATGGATAATTCTATTGTTGATATATGTATCCGAGCATTGAGAAAATGGATAATTAAATGTGATTTAATTATCATGAGTAATATGAATTTGATTCATATTATAAAGAGAGTTATCTTAGATAATTAAATGAGATTTAATTATCAAAGATGTAAATAATGTGAATGTGATTCATATTATTTGGACACAAGAGAATAGAGATCCAAGATGATTAAATATGATTTAATTATCATGGATATGAATAATGTGGATAGCAATATCCATATTAGTCATATATATTATAAATGTGATTTATAATATATAAGAGAGAGCTATTTGTAATTTACATTTGTTAATTAAATGTTAATGTGAATTGGATTCACATTGGACATCAAACTGAAAATGTAATTTACATTTTGTTTTGGGTTGTGAATGTGATTCACAATTTTTCAATGGCATGATTGCAATGTTCACAAAATAAATTGGATTTATTTTTTGTGAAATAATTTGCAACAAAAGTTGTTGCAAATAATGGAGATTACATAAAAGGTGAAATAGCCACCTTCCTAATGGAGGAGGGTGGACGGCCACCACTCCCATTAGGAAAGGGAGGCCGTCCCCCCTCTCCACATGGAAGGAGGCTTTCTCTCCTTTCATTATCTCCATGTATTGATGATTTAATTTTGTAATTAAATTGTGTTGACTTATCAACATATATTTAATTTAAATTAAATTAATTGTTGTTGTGTTTTTAGCAACAAATCATGACCATTGAAAGAAACACAAATTGATGTGGACCATTGGATTTGTGTTGACACATGGATTGAGATCCATGGATCCAAAACCCTATAAAAGGAGAGGCACCCCATTGCTCTTCTATATACATAAGTTGAGGCAACAAATCTCTCTCTCTCTCATTCTCTCTACACGTCCTCTCTCCATCTCTCTCATGTGGCCGTCCACCATGGATGCCCCAGAGAGGTTCTCCATCGCCGCGGCATCGTCGTTATGCTGCCCGATGGTTTGCTTGTGGATCTCCGTCTCCTTCGGTGCGCCCCGCTCGTGAAGAAGACATCGGATCTTGTGTGTCGAGATCAGGAGATCCGCCGCTTGGATCATCAACATGGATTGCGAGAAGCACGCGGTTCATCCCCGCGCTCGCAAGCGTCTCCTCCGACGGATCGGACTTGAGACAGGAGGTCTCTTCGTTTAGAGACTTGATCGCAACCACGCTTCAAGAGGTAAACCTAATACTTGGTTGTGGTTTAGACGAAACGATCCGAAAAGTGTTCTTGGATCATGTGGTTTCGTCGCATGAAAATTTTTTAATTTCCGCTGCATAGAACAACTAGTGCGACTAGTCGTTCTTCGTCGTATTCGATACGACGATCACGCTTCCGTGATGCGCTTGAGGATCTAACCATATCCTTCAAGTGGTATCAGAGCCTTAGGTCGGTGTTTTTGGATACGATCCATAAACCGAGGACGACTTGGGTTCATTAGGGTTTGCGAAAGTTTTCTTGCATTTCATTTTCGCATCTCTGTTTTGATATTATTTTCGGCACTGTTTAAATTGTTTAAACACGAAAATAATATTTGGATTTTATTCCCCATTAAATAAGGAAACCGTAGGATCTGAGTTTGCGTGATTTCGATTCCGTTTGCTCTAGATATGCTCATTTTAGTGAACATGTATCCACTGTTTCGGGGGACTGCGGATCATGACGTAATTAAGATGTTAATTGCGGATTTGATACGCCTTGAAATGCGTGCAAATCACTTGGGTTCTGTTGTAAATCAAGTTAGCAAACTTTAGAAATTTACTTTGCTTAATTTGGATTTAAATTGATTGAGATATGATTTTTTTTAGTAAGTGAGGGTCACTGCTGAAAATACTTTCCTAATCAAGAACCTAGTGATTGTCATTTAATTAATTAGTGAAATTAAATTGTTTAATTTCCTGGAATAATTATGCATAAATATTTGTGAAATATTTAATGACAATTATATCCTTAAATGACTTTGCCCTAACCAAAAAATGATTAGATGTGATCTAGATCAAGATTGGTTACATGATCTACATGATCAACATTCCAACAAACATGTTGCTTGAATAGGACTTGGGATTTGTTTAGCAAATCTCATTATAATGTTAATCAAAAATGTTTTGATTATTATTATATGGTACAATTTCGGTTGAAGAACCGATGATCATCTCAAGTACAAATTAATCAATTTGGCATTATCCTTTCCCGAGGCGGATATGGTGCCTAGTCGGAGAGCATTGGGGTTGCGGGTTGCAACGTATGTGGTCCGTCCCACTCTCGTCGGTACTGGCCATGACAGCGGGTAGGGTCGGGATAATGTCCGAGGGATTAAGATGTATTTTTCTAATTATTAAAATTCGAAATAATGCGTATTTGAGATAATACCATTATTCAAGTAACTATTAAAATGTTTGTTGGATATTAATTGGATCATTAATTTAATATGATTAGATTAATTGGAATCTAATTAAGATTGAAATACTCTAATATTATTAGAGTTAATAATTCCCTTGGAAGAATTAATTATGTGAATGTGATTCACGATAATTAATTAAAATTTGAATATGAGGTGGAGGATCACATAAGTGACATCCATGGTCTCCCGTCAAGGCGAAGGGTTCCGTCGTCAGGGATTGTATGTGGGAGACGCCTGTCCGAAGTGACATCTCCTGTATGCAAGCGCATCTGGATCGGACTCTTTGCTTCTCGAAAGAGTAAGGCCGTATACGTAGTGACCCCAATATCGGTTCCTCATATTATTGGGGCGATATTGGATTGCGTATAGCGAGTACTATTCCTGTTGACGGTTGGTTCAATTAACGACGGGTCAACATCGCCTTAGGGGTGGTGGGCTCGGGTGTTAAAGACCGAATTGGGAGATGCAAGTTGAACTTGCAAAGCGGAATGTGTTCCCGCTTCTTTTTATCCGAGTTGCAGATTCTCATATTATTGGGATGTAACAAAGATAAGGAAGGAGATCCCAGATCTTGTTGAGATATAATGGTAAGTATATCTCTTACATTGAAAGTGATTAAGGGATTGAACTTTCAGTGTTGACAAGACAAGACAACTTTGATATAAAAATCCTAAATCAAAGTAAAATATATATATTTATATATTTATGCAAATTTCTTATTTCAGATAATCCTTCATTAAAACCCACTCAATGATATACTCAATAATAACCAGTAAAGTATCATGGATTGGACTCATGATCCAGATATTGTACTTGCAATTGGACACATAATGTATGTGGTTGCAATGTGCAAGTTTCCTCATAATATTGAGGAAGGACAATTAAATAGATAATAGGACTACAACCCTAGGGTTTGTGTGTCTCTATAGTCTTGATCTCTCATCGGATGTACTTTGGAAGTGACCTGTCGATGATGATCGTAATTGTCAAATAATCCTTATAAAATTAATGAAGATATTCTGGCATACATATGTGCTCTTGACATTTAACATGAATGAGATGGTTCACTGCATCATGCAGAATGGTGGCTCTATAAGAGATGATGTATTCAAATTGTTTGAGTACTGATAATCACGAATTTCACAAAAGTCTAAATTGGTGTCTCACACAAGGCGGAGACAACCGTCGCTGTGGCGGCTCTCAATGAAATCCGAAATTAATCAACAATTAACCCACACTAAGATCAATAAATTAGAAATAATGTGGAGTCAAAATTTATTTTTAACTCTACATAAAAGATGTATAGATGCAAGTACGTAGAGAGTTCGAACACAGGGAGCAAACAGGGTAATTCAAGCAAATGTAAGCACAAGTGTGTGTGTAAAGTGTCTACACTAAGCAAGCAAGCAACTACAATTTTTTTGTGGGTTTTTAATTTTAAATTTTTTTTTATTTTTTTTGTTTTGTATTTTGATTTTTAATTTTCTGATTTTTATAATTTTATATTTTATATTTTTCTTTTTCTTTTTCAATATTGGAATTTAAAAACAATGGAATAAAAGACAAGATAGAATATTTATAAAACTAAGTAAAAATTACCAAAAATTCAGAAACAAATTGTTTTTAGTCTTTTTAGGGTTTTTTACTGTTTTTGTGATTTTTGGAAAATTTTCAAGGTGTTTTTGGTATTTTTAAATACTGAAATTAAGCAAAACAGTGTAAAATATGCTGGCTGTGAGTAAAATGGAAGTTAAAAATATCAAATAGCCATCAAAATTTTTCACACTATTTTTCAAATAACGAGAACAAAATGAGGAACACACAGAAACTAAGTTTTTGATTTTTGGAGTTTTCTACTATTTTATATATTTTTTTGAAGTTTTTGAGTGTTTTTAAATTTTTAAAGTTTTTCTTTTGAGATTTTTAGTGATTTTTGGACTGACACTAAAATAGGTTAAAATAGACACTAGGTGATTTTTTTGGAATTTTTGGAGGTGTTTTAATATTTTTTTGGTATTTTCTAAGCTAGACAGTGCACAAAAAGCAAGTTTTTGATTTTTAATAAATGTGCGAATAAAATAAAATCAAAAACTAAATATGTGGCGTTAAAGTACACATGTCCAGATGCTTAAGTCTATTTTTGTGGAATTTTTGGGCTTAAAATGATCATTCAAATAAATCCAACAAGCATCCAAACATTAAACAGTCCTGGCAAGGGTATAAGTGCAAATATTAAAACATCCAGGGGCATACATGCAATTCTTCCACAAAAGTTTACACTCAAACTTGCATTTAAAGGATTAAAACCAAATAGCCAAACCCGCAAGGGTATCTGAGCAATTTACCCACCAGAGTGCGTGACTCGCACGCGTCTGGAAGGGGTATTTTTGCAATATCACAAAGTTCCAAGGGGTTCAATGTAGTTTCTCCAAATATTACAACTTAAAGCAAACATTCATGGACTTAAGCGAAATAAATAAACCCCAGGGGGGTCCTTGCAAAATACCCAGCCCCCTCTACGCGCCGGGCACGTGAGGTGACGTGGATTGGACCTCGGTGCAAATAAGAAAACTACGGGGTTCTAGTTGCAATTATTACAGAAATATTTAAAACTAACAGCTTAAAGTTTATGGACTGAAATGAAATACAAAATTTGGCGAGGGGAAAGTGCAAAATACCCACGCCTTATCTCCTCGTGCGCGATCGAACGGCGGAGGGCCGCTCACTTATCCACGTGGCGCGCGCACAACGCACGATGACGGTTCGGCGCTGGTCGGCTGAGATTAGATCGCTCGAGGACGATCTGACGGTTGAGGCGTGACACGATCCAACGGCGGAGATCAGAGCTGGGGTCGTTGCTCAATCGAACGGTGGAGGAGCGAGGTGGAAGAACAGGGAAGAACGCCGGCGAGGCGAACTTCCCCGAGCTCGTTCTCGCGTCTCCGGCGGTGAATGGGCTCCAAAACTGAGCAGTGGACTCCTGGGAGGTCGAGGAAGATGCTGGGGTCTCAGGTACGTCGGAGGCGCTTTAGAATGCTGGCACGGAGGCGGCGGAGCTCGAGGCTCCAGGTAGCTCCGACGAACCTCGCAAAATGGTCCCCAATGACTTTGACTGCGCGTTGACCTGCAAAAAGAGGTGAAAGGGTCCAGGGCAAACTGCCTGGACCCCGCGGAGGCGAAATGGAGGTCGGAGGTGGTCTGTGGACGGCGAGGAGATGTCGGCCGGAGGTGCGCTCCGGCGATGAGCGATGGGAGGTCGATTTGATCGATGGAATTCGGATTTTTTAGGGATTTTTGATACTTTAAGCTAACAGGAATAAAAATGCAAGAAAGAAAGGCGCGGGTGGAAGCCCTCGATGGCCGGAACCAGAGGAGAAAAGGTTACCTCGACCGCCGGGTTGCGGGAGGTGGTGGAGGCTCCCTCGACTTCGCGCGCCTAGGCTGAAGGGCTGGCGATGGAGCTGTCACCTCCACGGAGCTCAGGAGCACAAAGGTGGCGCAGAAGGGTGGACCGAAGGGACTCCAACCGAGGGGAGGAAGATGAGGGTTCTTATTTAAAGCGTGGCGAGGGCGTGACTTTGGGAGCAAGAGCACGCGCGCATGATGAAGATTTTGCGTGATTTGGGAGCATGGCGTGGCTCAGCGATGATCGGGGAAGAATTCCCAAGAAGGAATCGAGGGGAGAAGACGAAGAGAATAGGCTCGGAAATTGGGCGAAATCGGGCTCAAATCGGGCTGTCAGAAGGTGGCAGGCTTTGGTCGGGGGAGTTGACCGGGGTCAACTCTAGACCGCACCTGGTTGGTCCACGTGGACCAACCAGGAAATTTCGGAGCCGAAATTATTTGTAAATTCAAAATAAGATAATAAATGAATTTATTAATTTTAGGTTATAAAATAAAAAATGTTTATTATTTTATGAATAATTTTTCTGTGATTTTTATTTATTTTTATGAATGATATTTTTACAAGTTTACATTTATACCCCTAATAGGTATATTATCTATATATTTTAGTATTTTATTTTTATTTTGTGTATTTAATTTATTTATTATTTTCTAAAATTATAGGATATTTTTATATACACAAATATATTTTTATTTTATTTTTATGATATGTTTTGTATATTTAATAGAATATAAGTATTATTTGTATAGGTATATGTATAGGCAGTATACCTATGTATCCTTTATACAAGTATTTTTATTTTGTGATTTCTTTGCATTTTTATTCTGGTTTTAATGTACATATATATTATAAGTAATATATACATAATTATAAAAATATAAACATGCAAGAATAATGAATAAAGAATAAATTGAATATTTTAATCTATACAAGCATACAATAAGGGTCCAAAAGTCAACTTTCAAACCGTAGCTCCGCCAAATGCGAAACCACCACCATTGGATAGATTATTTTATTCTATATACAATTAAAGGTGAGTAGGCTGCATTTGGAGTTTTTATTTGTGAGATACAGGTCTGGGAAGTTGGCATTCTGGATTTTTATTCAGACCATAACTTTTTATCTGTACATTATTTTTCTGTGAAATCAATTTTGTATTTTTCTTTATTTTATTATCTACAACTTTCATGTACAAATTTTCTTTATTTGATGTATAAAAAGTGGAACCAAAAAAAGGTCCCAAAAAGAATAAAGAATGAATAAAATGTATAGGTATTTTATCTGTGTTCCTGACCTTATCTCCCCCTACTTTATTCCTTGTCGACCTATTCATCAAGATGCCTAGGTCTCGGGGGTTTAGGTCATAAAATATTTACAATATTTTATTCTTTTTCTTTTCTTTATTTATTCTATAATTTTGGCCTTAATTACAGTATTTTATACACTATTTAGATGCACATGCATGAATGCTAAGATGATGATTTTAATGCTATTTACAGGCATTTGCTAGGGTTTTTTGGTGCCAAAATGATAGAATAAAGATGATGAAATGTGGATTCATCAAGTACCTACCTGAACCTATGTTTTAAGAGTTTAGATGGATGTAGATGATGAGTGTCATCATTCTACTATCTATACTCTGGTCATTCATGAAGCTTCATAATATTCATATTGTATGAATTTAATGAAGCATGTATAAATGTTGAAATGCTCTTACATAAGAGATCCTTAGTCTTAAGCAATGGTTGCTTATAGATAAAGGGAGCGCAGTGGAAGCATGGGTTGGACCCGAGTAAGAAGTATGATCAAAGAGTTGACTATACATCTATGACTTCCATATGTCATCCGAAGAGTTGGATGAATGCCAATACTGCAATAAGTTGATGTGTTGATAGTATGACTATCAAGTCTATCTAGAATCCTTAGAGAAGGACTCGGATGGAGCATCAGATTAATCTACATAAATCATTGATAAGATAAAGTCAAATAATTGTATCTCAATCTTCTGATGACATTTGCAATAGGTTGCATATGTTTTAGAAGACTGGAAAATTTGATCTTAAAGGTTTATAGTTATCCACATGGATATTGATGCAATTGTTGCAACAATCTCTGTTGGATTGATAGACTTGTTAATTTCAGTGGGAGAGTCCTTAGTCTTAGAGAATGTCTCTATGACCTAGATATAAGAATACACTCATTGATTGTTTCTATATGTTGGAAATAAACATGAATTCTGAGGTAGAACTATCATAAAAGGTTATGATGGAGATATTTCAGATAGTAATCTAAAATCTAGTGGACTCCACTAAATTAGAAAATTAATGAATGGTTCATTAACATTTCTAAATACTGAAATTAAACCTTAAGATCAATAGGAGGATGAAGATCATTTGACAATGATCTAGCATCAAGCCTTGGACATTCGTCTATTGATTTGATCAATAGACTAGTAAGAGATGAAACTTTAGAATGTCTAAAATTTCAAAACTTACATACTTATGAATATTGTATTCAAAGAAAAATGTCCAATACACCCTTCTTAGAGAAAGGTGTAAAATGTCAAGGTATTCAGGATCTCATACATATTGATGTATGTAGATCATCTATATCATAGTAAACATTATGGATATGTGATATCTGTTGATGATTATGTATGATATGAGATTTCTTCTCTTCACCTAAGAAACCTTTGAAATGTTCAAAGATTTCATTATTTTTGGTTTAAAACCAAATAAGTTTGAAGGAAGATAAAATGAATTTGATCTAATCTAGGTAGCAAGTACCTGTTAGATAAATTCAAAGAATACCTTATAGAGATATGAATATCATTTCTATCTCAATCCTCCTAACACACCTTAACTCAATAGAGTTATAGGCAGATACAATTGGATCATGTGTGACATGATCTTATCAATGATGAATTTTTAGCATAATTATCCCTTAGTTTCCAGGTATATATGTGTAGTAGAGACTACAATGTATATCCTTAATAAGGTTCCATGCAAGATGGAATCTAGCACTTGAGAGTATTGCTTCATTAGGAAAATAAAGGATGGTATTGGATACCTACTTTATGATCTTGAGATTCTTGAAATATCTCATCTCTGAGAATGTGATTCTTGGAGGTTGAGACTCTTGAGAATCAAGATAAAAATGAGGTGTAGGAACTCATTTAATCTTGAAAAGATAATGAGGCTCCTAAAATTGGAAACTAAAAGGATAATTGAAGATGAAACACTAAAACCTCTTCAAATAAGTTTGAGGATGGATTCCATGTGTCAGAGAAATCTGACAATGATCGAACTTCATGTGATGAAGCTTCTGAAGATCATAGCATGGATAGATGGATGTTAGCAATAAAAGTCTAATGTAGACTTCATGTACAAGTGTTGTATATGGACCCTCGAGGATCCACCTATATGGGTAAGACCCGTAAAGGTGTAAATGGATCTTCAAGATAAAGGGAACCTGATGAGAAGGTACATACCTTCAATGCATAGTTCGTAGCAATGAGCTACACATGGAAGAGAAGACATTGCTTGCAATGAGACTTGCTTTTCGGTGAACATGCTTAAAATCATCAGAATATTGCTAACCTTAGCTACACAACTTGACTATTGCATCTTCGAGATGTAAGTCCAGATTGCATTCCTCTATGAATATCTCTCTGAGGATATTCACATGAAGTAGCCCCAGGGCTTCATGGTTGAGGAAAGCAAGGTGTGCAAGATAAGGAATCCATCTAAGGACTCAAATAAGCTTCTTTGAGATGGACCATAAGATTTGATGAAATTATAAATGTTATGATTTCAAATAAAATCTTGATGAGCCATGCGAAGCTTAGTGGGAGTGCCTATGTGTTCATTGCGCTAAATATAGATGATATCCTGATCATTTAAAATGATATAAGGATAATAATAAGTGTTTTATAATCTGGTTATTCCATATCTTGAAATATGATTTCAAAGATACCTCTTAGATCTTAGTTCTGAAGTTGTTCAGAAGCCAAGAGAAGAGGATAATTGGACTGTCACATTTGTAGTATACCTTGGACATATTCTATTCATAGAAATTCCAAGAAAGGCTTCTAACCCTTAAGATATGGTACTGACCTATCTTAAGGATAACACCTCAAAGAGTTGAGGAAGTAAATGCTACAACTACTTGCACTTGTGCATTAGTTACGAGAAGCTGAGTGTATGCTAGAGTGTACAAATACCAGATGTCTGTCATGCAGTGGGAGTAGTAAATTGTTACTAATCCTACTGTAGAGATAAAACACTTGATTGCAATAATAACAAAATCTTCATAAATGAGGAGATTTTTGAGATAGTAATCTCAAAGTCTTATCTTCAAAAGTTTAAGACCATGTAGATAGTGATCTATAAAGGTCTAAACTTTAGATACCTTAGGAGATAGAGATCTCCAGGAATGAAGGTATTCTAATAAGGATTATGGGGATACTGGTTATGATGTCAGGGACACTGTAACCAACTAGATTGAGTATTGGTTGCATGAGATGCAACATTCGCATTAAATGCGAGCACTGTTACTGGGGATATGCAAGTGCCGTAAAAGGACTTGGCATAGTCTCGCGGGAACAGAGTGACTGATCAGCTTACCTAGCTATTTTCTAAATAGCCTATGATTGTCACATGAGTGTGGGTTTAAATGATTAGCCCATTAATGGCTCTTTGGGCTAGTGGGAGATTGTTGGAAATGCGAGCCCACGGCGAGCCATTATGCAATAAATGTTATTGCAATTCACTCCTTAATCTGAAATGAAGAATACATAATTTGCATAATAGGTCCCTTAGTACAATTAGGGTTATGTACCATGGCCATCTTGATGATCATACAGCTGTTGATTCGACTATTGAATCATAGAGGCTGGTGCTTGGGTGAATATCTAAAGAGTTAGATTGAGGACTCATCAAGCACCGTCAAATGATTGTTAAGAGATGATCTCCAGCCTGAGTAGGAGATGGCAATTCCTTATCTCTGAAGGCTGATATCTGACCGACCTCTTGATGCAGGTCCTCTGCATAGGAATAGAGATTCGGAGGTGTCAGATTAGTTAGGTCAAGAGTTAACTTAACGAGATCGAGATAACCAAAGTCCTATATCATATGCTGTCATGATATAGGCACGCATCCTCTGACCGGAGACAGATGTGTTGCTATATGTCTAAGTATGTACATTTGGCAGACCAATAGGTTGATGACCTAATCAAGGTCTATACACCGGCGCGCTGGTGTGCATATAAGGGCATATGAGTAATATGATCTCTCAAAGGGATCATACAGGTTCAGTTACTGAACCGGAAGACATGAGCTCACTCATGAGATATTGGGAAGAATCAAATTCCGTGCGCACGGTCGTCTCGCTTTGGAAGCTTGACTGAATTTGTAGGTTTGATATATACTTTTGGAAAGTATATGATCAAGACCTAGGTATGATATATGCTTTTGGAAAGTATATGATCGATACCGACTCCCAATGATCGAATGAGAAACTTATTGATAGAACCATGAAGTAGACAGTATAAAGTTGATCGAATACTTCGGGTTTAGTCTGAGTCTTCCAGTATGTAGGATGTACAGGTATTGGGAATACCTGAGGGTGATGTGATCATAAACGATTGTATAACCATGACGCTTCCATTCCTAGGGA